>SIJG01000109.1:331773-392440 GCA_023374025.1 Heterodera schachtii
TTATGAGCTAGTGTAGATGGAGTGTTGAAAAGTACACTATCAAATAAATTAACTCATGCTAGTGTAGCATCGCTAAATTTTAAAAATTAAATAATAATCCTTTTCTTTATTAAAATAAACTTTTAAATGTATAAATGAAATATTTATTGAAATTGAAAGGAATTTATTTGTTGAAAAGTCAAATTAAATAAAACTTTTATTCATCAAAAAATTAAACATAAATTAAACAAAGGATATTTAATTAATTATAACAAATAAATAATTAATTTTAATACAAATCATTTATCAATTTTTTTTAATTTTAAATTATTTTTTTAAAATTTATAAATCATACTATTTTAAATTTTTAAAACATGTAAAATAAGCAAAAAATAAATAGAAAATAATGTACACCGTCCGGATTCGAACCTGCCCCCCTCAAAAAGAATGATGCCTCAGAATCCCCTATCACACGGGGATTCTGAGGTCTTAACGATGTCCAAAGTAAAACCTGATTACGTATTCGTGATCAGCGTCCTTAAAATAGCCCTAAAGACATGTTTTTAGAAGATTTTCGGTGAAAAAATTTTTCCACTCAAAAATCCTGGTCACCCCCCTTTGGTCCAGAATCCCAAAATCACTTTTATTTTTATAACAATTCGTAAAAAAGTGATAAAAATGTGAATTAAAATTTATCTAATAGAGAAAAAAATTGCGGATTTTTGTAGTATTTTACTTTTCACGAGTGACTTTTCAGAACCGAGTTCTGAATTTTTTTCTGAAAATTCGAATTTTCCAGAAATTCTGGAATATCTTTTTTATTTTTAGAGATGGAAATACCAAATAAATCCCATAAAATTCTCCTTATTTTTCTCGATTTTTAAAGCTTTATTATAGTTAAATCGATGAAACCATCTCCGAGTTATGAATTTTCAAACTTTAACCCAAAATTCCAAGGGTCAAAAAATTGAAAAATATTTTCGAATTTTTAAAAATTCCAAAAATTCTGAAACAAAAAACAAAGGTCATATTCGTGCTCAGCACCTCAAAATACCCCAGAAAAAAATTTTTCACCTCCCTTTTAAACCCAAAAAAATTTTTGAAAATTTCTAGGGGGCCTAGCTCGAAAATTTTTGAAAATTTTTAGCCATATAGCGCACCATTCGATAGAGCTCAAAAAGCTCTACAATTTTGCCTAAGGCAATTTTTGGCTAAAACCAACCCCTGACGAGTTATGGGCCCGGGACTCAAATGTCCCGCTTAGGCCAAAAAATTTTTCTATTTCCGGGAAAAAATCGAAAATTTTCTAAAAACATCACCAATCGATAGAGCTCAAAAAACGATGTTTTGGAAGTGGTCTCCGTTTTCCCCGGAAAAATCGTTAAAAAATCCTAAAATTCAAAAACTGAAAAACCGAATTTTAGGCCTAGCTCGAAAATTTTTGAAAATTTTCGAAATTTTTAAACATGGTTAGATAGAGCTTCGAAAGCTCTACAAAAAGTCTGCTGGTGCTCCCTCTCTCAGATCAAACCCTTACGAGCTATTCGCCTGGTACTGAAGTGTACAAAATGAGAAGGCCTCGGTCTGCCAATTTTCCAGGCCAGGCCTTTGGTCTGATCAAAAAATTTTTGCTGGCAAAGTTGTAGGCCATAGTTGGGGCATTTCGCTTTTGGGGTCCACTAAGCCCTGAAGTCAAAAGCAAAAAATTTCGTAACAGTGAGACTGTCGGCAAAGTCGGTTTTTGAGCCGCTAGTACTCAGTTGGCCACCGGACCGGAAAATCCGTATTTTCCCGGATGCGCCGTCCCGAGTTACATACTTGTGCCAAGTTTCAGCCCCGTACCTATTCCCGTTCTCGAGATTTTGTTTTTGGGAACGAAACCCCTTGTCAATATAACATATATATAAAGTGAAAAGGTAAAAGCAAAAAAAAATGTCAGCGCTAAATAGTGAAATGAGGTGAAAACTAATAGGCGACAGGCGAAATGTCCTGTGATAAGTGGTGAAAAGAGGTGAAAAACAATAGGTAATAGGTGAAATGTCCTGGTGAAAAGAGGTGAAAAACAATAGGAAACAGGCGAAATGTCCTATGATGTGTGGTGAAGAGGTGAAAAACAATAGGAAACAGGTGAAATTCCGATGATAAGTGGTTAAAAGAGGTGAAAAACAATAGGAAATAGGTGAAATGTCCTGTGATAAGTGGTGAAAAGAGGTGAAAAAACAATAGGAATAAGTGAATGTCCTGTGATAAGTGGTGAAAAAAGGTGAAAAACAAAAGGAAATAGGTGAAAGGTCCTATGATAAGTAGTGAAAAAAGTGAAAAACTATAGGCGACAGTGAAATATGTCGAAAACTCTAAGAACATTAATGAAATTCTAGAGAAGTGATGAAAAGAGGTGAAAACTAAAAACGGAAATAAGTGAAATGTTTCAAAAACAGATGAAATGACAACGAACGACGCTGAGATTTTCGTGAATGATGAAAGGTAAAACAAAACATAGTTGAGATAGAAGAAACTGGTGAAAATGCAAAGAAATAATCGAATATGTAGAAAAATAATAAAAGAATCTAAGAGATTTACCTTAACAATGGCAAAATTAATCGCTGTTAACTGTGCAAAAGGAAAGTTTTGTGACGGGTATTGTTATCACAAACACAAAAAGACAAAAAATAAAATTTGGTGGAAGTGTGAGCTTTATCAACAAGGATGCAAGGGTTGGGGTTTTGAGAGTAACGGTGAGTTTTTCGGCACTCGAATCCATAACCATCCTCCAGACCAAATTCTACTTCAAATTGAGGGAGAACAATAGATTTCAATATGTTAAACATAGAAATCAGATTTCACATTGGAATTTCAAAAATATCACGTGAAATTATTTTTCCTCTCAGCGTGCGTGATTTTGGGTAACTCAAAACTTGAAAAAAAAGTTTGATATTTCCCACTTCTGAGTTTTTGAATGAGCTTAATTTTTGTTCATACCTGTTCAATTTCAGGGATTGAATAAATGGCAATTAAAAATTGCGGCTAACAGGTGCTTACCTACACTTTAGGTAGTTCCCAATTAATAGTCCACCAGATAGTTGGGCACCGGGTGTTTGGAAATCAGGAAGCTTGGGCATCATAATTTAATCAATTAGTGCAGCTAATTAGACATAGGGTAGGTTAAGCGGCTACTTTTTTTCCGCCTTAGACCATGGAAGCGGTGGAGACTGCTTGGCATTCAAATCAGAACCCCGTCGGTCGGACATCGTCGTCTTCCCCAGCCGTCGGTGTCAGCTCAAAAAGTTGAGCCATTCTCGTCACCACATGACTAATTTTATTTCTACTAATTAGAAAATTTTACCCAAAAATGGTTGACAAATAGACTGAAATGCGTTTTATTTTGTGATAGTAAGGCCTAATTTTGAAAATAACAAATTTTTGGCAGAGTAGGAGTAGAAAAAATAGGTTGCCCTCCCCTTGAAAATTTATCTGGCCCGATTCTTTTACTCTGCCAAAAATTTGTTATTTTCAAAATTAGGCCTTACTATCACAAAATAAAACGCATTTCAGTCTATTTGTCAACCATTTTTGGGTAAAATTTTCTAATTAGTAGAAATAAAATTAGTCATTTGGTGACGAGAATGGCTCAACTTTTTGAGCTGACACCGACGGCTGGGGAAGACGACGATGTCCGACCGACGGGATTCTGATTTGAATGCCAAGCAGTCTCCACCGCTTCCATGGTCTAAGGCGGAAAAAAAGTAGCCGCTTAACCTACCCTATGTCTAATTAGCTGCACTAATTGATTAAATTATGATGCCCAAGCTTCCTGATTTCCAAACACCCGGTGCCCAACTATCTGGTGGACTATCAATTGGGAACTACCTAAAGTGTAGGTAAGCACCTGTTAGCCGCAATTTTTAATTGCCATTTATTCAATCCCTGAAATTGAACAGGTATGAACAAAAATTAAGCTCATTCAAAAACTCAGAAGTGGGAAATATCAAACTTTTTTTTTCAAGTTTTGAGTTACCCAAAATCACGCACGCTGAGAGGAAAAATAATTTCACGTGATATTTTTGAAATTCCAATGTGAAATCTGATTTCTATGTTTAACATATTGAAATCTATTGTTCTCCCTCAATTTGAAGTAGAATTTGGTCTGGAGGATGGTTATGGATTCGAGTGCCGAAAAACTCACCGTTACTCTCAAAACCCCAACCCTTGCATCCTTGTTGATAAAGCTCACACTTCCACCAAATTTTATTTTTTGTCTTTTTGTGTTTGTGATAACAATACCCGTCACAAAACTTTCCTTTTGCACAGTTAACAGCGATTAATTTTGCCATTGTTAAGGTAAATCTCTTAAATTCTTTTATTATTTTTCTACATATTCTATTATTTCTTTGCATTTTCACCAGTTTCTTCTATCTCAACTATGTTTTGTTTTACCTTTCATCATTCACGAAAATCTCAGCGTCGTTCGTTGTCATTTCATCTGTTTTTGAAACATTTCACTTATTTCCGTTTTTAGTTTTCACCTCTTTTCATCACTTCTCTAGAATTTCATTAATGTTCTTAGAGTTTTCGACATATTTCACTGTCGCCTATAGTTTTTCACTTTTTTCACTACTTATCATAGGACCTTTCACCTATTTCCTTTTGTTTTTCACCTTTTTTCACCACTTATCACAGGACATTCACTTATTCCTATTGTTTTTTCACCTCTTTTCACCACTTATCACAGGACATTTCACCTATTTCCTATTGTTTTCACCTCTTTTAACCACTTATCATCGGACATTTCACCTGTTTCCTATTGTTTTTCACCTCTTCACCACACATCATAGGACATTTCGCCTGTTTCCTATTGTTTTTCACCTCTTTTCACCAGGACATTTCACCTATTACCTATTGTTTTTCACCTCTTTTCACCACTTATCACAGGACATATCACCCATACCCTTTGCTTTTCACGACTTATCACAGTATGTTTTTAAAATTTTTGATAAATTCTTTTCTGCTCGGGGGTTAACTTTTTGATTAAATGTTTCACTAGATCTTTCTTTATTTTTCGGAGGTCTTCCCCTAGGCTTCTTTTCTTTATTCATTTTACAAAAATTGTTGTGCTTTGAAGATATTTAGTTTTGCAATTTAATTTTTATTTATATTTTATTAACATAATAAAATGCTATTTATATTTTATTAACATAATAAAATGCTGTTCATCTGTCTATTATTGTAATAATAAGCCTTCAAAATTGATAAAAATTTAGCGAAACGCAATACAATAATATTCAAAAGGAAAAAAATTAAATTCCTTTAACAGCTCATAAATCGAAAATTGGATATCTTTTAAAAAGAATTTTATTTTTCGATGACATTTTATTAAATATGAAACATTCTTAAAAAGTTTAATTTTAGTTTGTTTCTGAAACCTATTGACAAGTGTAAACAAATTTGCAAAATTACGAAAAATAATTAGACATCTAAATACTAATTAACCTTTAATAAACAGTCGGTCGAAATAAAGATTTATTTTATTTTTTCAACAATTATTAAAAATCCCTAACGCGATTGTTTGGCGAGAATGTAAAAATTAAAGCATAAGCTCATTACATAAAATTATTTTTGTAATTTTAATTTTGTAACAAACCATTTCTTACTCGTTTTTAAAATTGGCTAATTAATTAAATTCATACACCCATTTCATCAGGATCCAAAAATAGAAAAATTTAAACCTTTACAAATATTTTTTGAAGAAACTAATAAAGTGTTATTATAAATTGGCATCTTGAGCCAAATACTCGATATTTATTTGGTGGTAATTCCTATTAAGAAAATTCATTATCAAAAGAATCCAGGAATCTAGAAAACTAAAATATATACCCTTATTAGGTGGAATCTAATAAAATCATTAAAATTAATTTTTGGCCCAATTTTGCGATTATAAAGCTTTTTGGGTTTTTACATGGTTAATCGATATCGCAATATCATCCCGATGTTTTTCAGTGCCTTAAGCGTGTAGAATTTTAAAAGGTCTAGGTTATGGGGAAGTGTTTTCAATTATCTAGACATTTTCAAAAGTTGCATAGCAGATCATGTCACGAAAAAACTTATAATTTAAACATTAAAAAATGTAGAACGGTTAAAAAATACATTCAAAAGAAAAGCTTCGGGAACAGAAAAGGAATGCATTTTCATAATCAGAGCATTAATTGTATATAAATTATTTCAGCGGGAAAAGTTTGGATGAAAATCCCCTACCATTGAGCTGGGTTATTCTATGAAATTTAAAATAGAAAGAACAACGAGAATTACATGGCAAAGAGAAAGAATATATTTTTAACATGCAGTTTTTTTCAAATTGAATACCAATAGAAAAAATTTTTTAAAGGAAACCATTCCCATGGTCTTGGTAATTCATAAAACTTTTAAGATAGCCGGCGCAACAAAAGCCTAAAACCAAAACCTATAATTAATGATCAATAACAAAAAACAATTCTTTTTTAATCTGCTGTAAGAATAACGGTGTTGTCCTTTTTTGTTGGAATAGGTTTTGAAATTTACGGGGGAAGAAGAAGCCGGCAACTTCGAAGGATCCCACCGCTCCGAAATTTATGCATTCGACTATTACCCAAATTATTGAATGCTTTTCCATTATATTGGTAGTAAAATGCCTTTGACTCTTAAAGTAAGAAAACTAATGAAATTCACGTCGGCTGAGGGATGGAGAGGGGTGAAGGGAGCAAAGAATTATTAAGAAAAATTATTTTTAACGAATGACTTTAAACAACATACATTCCGAATTTTAATTAAATGAGATTTTAATTACCTTTGGGTCATTGAGCTGACTGGTGATAATTAATTAACTTTGCTTAAAATTTTAAAAAATAAGAAACCCATCAATAATTTTGCTTGGCAGGTTTTCAGATCAATTTTGCGAAATCGGTTTCGATTTTGGAAAGAAAGATGGTACACTCATCATCAATTGAAACTTTCATTTTTTGACTTTATCTTTATGTTTAATTTTTGGTCCTGTTTTATTAATTTTAGTTTAAATATTTTCGTCGGCCCATTATTTCTTTACATTTATGTTCAGTTAAAGAACAGGTTTGCTCTTCTTTTCTCACAATTCTCTGTAAGATATCGATTGATTGAGCAGCGGCCGGGGAAGGTGCTGGGGAAGTGAAGAAAAAACGCGTTGTTTAAAAAAAATTTAAAAATCGCACTCTTTTAAATTTAGGAGTTGGAAATTTAAACACGTATTATAACTTTTAATGAGCGGCATTCAAAGCAGCGACAAATACTTGGGATTTGGTGTGCAAAGAATTTTGGTTGAAGCAAAAAAAACACCCGCACGATTTTGTCGGGAATGAATATCCATGAGGCGACACCTTCAAAGGTTTGTTTAAGAGTTAGGGAAAAATCTCGAGGCGGCAACTTCAAAACTGTTTAATAGATGCGGATAAATGCCTCGAGCGGCAACTTCAAAGATAAACACCCAAGCATTAGGCTCAGGATTTTGAGGTAAAAATCCCAAGGCGGCAACTTCAAGGAAAACAACCCTCCTCCAATACGTTTGGGATGTTGTAGGAGCCTATCCCGGGCGGCAACTTCAAAGGTAAACACCCTTTCAATAGGCTCGGGATTTTGAGGGCTCATTTCTGTACCTCGGCTGTTTTGACACTATATACTACTACCTGGAGATTTCAGACTCATGCCTTATTTAGAAAGTCATCAATCATTTTTCTGACAACTTTGACCATTTTATTCCAAAGTGGCAAAAAAAAATTAGTCGAGTCATGTGCAAATTGGGTTTGTCACCTTTTTTTTGATTGACAGGTGACCCACATAATGCGCATATTGTGAAATAGTTGGACAAAAACTAAAAAGTCACGTGCACATTTCGAGATAATGGGGAAAAAATAAAAACGAATCAATCAATTTTAGTTGACAGGTGACCTACTTTTGAAAAAAAAAATTTTTCATCATTATTTATTTATTCATTTTCGGTTTTATTTTTAAATTGGATTTATATAATTAATTTAATTTCCAATTCAATAATTTATTTATGGAATTATTTGCTGCCAATATCAATTAATTCACACTTCTTCAAAATTCCATTATCGGTTACTTTGCGCGGCGGCGGCATCGCGGGGCAGGCAGAGAGGGAGGGGAGAGGGTGATAAAAACCGCACGGTTTTGGCAAATTTTCAAAATGAGTTTTTAATTTCAGGATATACTCATAAAAAATCTCAGGTTTGAGAAAATAAAACCTCCCCAAAAGGTTTGGGATCAATTAGATTTAAATTTGCAAAAGAAAAATTGAATTTCCTTCACCTGTCACTCTGGTGACAGGCGGATGATTGATGACCTTCCGCGGCGCGGGGAGGGATCGGCAAAAAAAAAAAGCCGCAACAATTTGGGGAAATCGGATTTGGTTGGGCGGCAACTTCATTGGGGTCCAATAGGGTTTGGATCTTGGCGACAGACTTCAAAGAATCCCATAGGCTCAGGATTGAGCGGCAACTTCAAAGGGTTGCGCCCCTCCCATAGGTTCGAAAACCCGCGGCGGTAACTTCAAAGGGTGCACTCCTCTCACAGGCACGGGTTTGTGCGTAAACACCCGCAACCAACCCGCAACCTTTTGACGCTATATACTACTACATAGGCGGGTGGCAAACGGTGGTAGGGGGGAGGATGGGTCGGATGAAAGGGAGGGGGGATTAGGGGCCAAATTTGAGGCAAGATTTGGGGCGGAATTGGGTGCAGAATTTGGTGGTGGAATTTGAAAAGCATAAAAAAAGGATGGGGAAAGGTGGAGGGGATGGGACGGGGGGAGGGGGATTTTAGAACGGATTAATGGGCCATACACTACTTATATTTTTAAAAAAAGCAAATAAAAAAGCGTTTAAACTGAAAGATAAAAGAGCATAGAAAAAGAAAAACCTGCTGATGAGAGGAAAGACGTATACATACGGAAAACAAGAGAGTTATCTCTTTAAATATAAATTCAAAAATTAATAAAGAATCTAATAAAACCTAAAGGAAATTATCGAGTAAAATATAAAAACTGAAGCTTTTTATAAAAATTATACACAAAAAGAATAAATAATAATTTGAAAATAATAAAATTTGAGTTTTACAACAATATAACTCATTATTAAAAAATCAAATAAAAAGGCTTATAAACTGAAAGCTAAAAGAACAAAGAAGCCAATAATTTAATGCGCAGGAAAACACGCAGACCGTCGAGAGTTTATAAAAATTTAAAAAATATAATTTTAATATGATAAATTCAAGAAAACACTTTAATAATTAAAATAAATGAAAAATAAAGAAAATAAAAAATAATGAATTCAAATGACCTTAATATATTTCTGAACGAATAATAATACGATAATTAATAATAATGGAAAATTGAAGCAGTAAGATGTTAGAATCCATAATAAAATAATCTATTCAAAACTAAATTACGGTAATGAACAAATGGAAAAAAGTAATAAATTTCTACACAATAATTAAATTGAATGGTTTAAAAGGTAATACATGATTTAAAGCACCATAAAAATGCAAATTAAAAGGCGAAACTCTTGAAATAAAAAATAAAAAACAGTCACGAACACTCAATCAGAATAAATGAATATGAAATAAAACCTCAAAAAAACAAATATTTTTAGTATTAAATTAGTTCAAACTAACTAATAAAAAAACAACGAAGTAATAAATGAATGAAATGATAAAAAGATGAAAACAATTATTTTCTAATTAAATTTGAGAATTTCTATAAAACAATTGTACGCGTATTTAATAAAATATGGAGGAAATGAACGGGTGTGTTAATAAATAAAACATGAAAAAATCTTACGACTCTTAATAATTTTTCTATTAAGATCAAAAAAACAAAGGAATTGGTTAATTAGTCTCAATATAAAAATAAGAAAATAGCTTTAAAAAAGAGAAAATAATTCCTCTCCCGGCAAAAAATTATTAATGTAAATAAAATGTTTTCAGAAAAATAAGAAATTGGAACATGGTCGAGTTCAAGTATTTTCCAATGCTGCCCCAGTGGCACTAAAATAAATTTTAATTTAATTGCATATCTGAAAATAAAAATTTAATAATTCAAAATTCAGACATAATAAAAAATTCGTTCGGCGAAATATATGAAATATGAAGCTAAAAAATAGCCATGGGGCAAGGAACAAATAAGATGTATTTAGACAAGAGTTAAGATCATAAATTAATAATAAAAAATAATTAATACCAGAAAAAAGTTATCAATTTATCTGTAATTAAAGATTTTTATTCAAAAAAGTTCACATATTAGATGCTTACAAATTATAAAAAATGAATTTTTTTCTGTTAAAAAATAAATAAGAGCGTAAATATTCAAATAAAACTACAAAAAAACAAACAAATATATTTAGAAAGATTTTAATTAGTTCAAATATGTTTCACAAAAAATGACAAATATGAAGATATTTATTAATTAAACTTTTTTATAATCGAAATATAGAATAAGTTATATTAAATTCATATATGATAAAGCAAAACTTTCTTCATGTAAGATGTTTTCAAGGATGAAATAATCTACCTATTAACATAATATTAAACAGAAATAAATGAAAAAATAATAATTTCAATTAAAACAAATGACATAAATAAAATTTAAAAATTTATATAGTATCAACGAACAAAAATATCCAACTGACCTTAGATTCGGAAGTCTATACAACGAAGAAATACAAAAGATATTCATTTAAATACGAACGAATAAATGATAAAGAATATTAAAATATCAATGGGAATATTCAAAAAGTTGAACAAAAATTAAATATTGTTTTGTGAAAAGGAGACGTCTGGAAATGTTAATAAAATTGTCGGAAGTGTAAACCAATATATCATAACTAATAAAAATTCACTATAACATATTTTATTTTATATTAATTATTGCATATATTTTTATAATCAAAAATGTTCAAATTATTATTCTCCTCATAAACAAAATTAATTATAGATAAATAACAAAATTGAAAATTTTGAAGACAGTTCTTGCCGACATAACTAAAGGAAATGATTTAACTACAAGCCTTTAATGGTGTAAAAATAATTAATAAGATATAAAAAGAGCACTAAATACGTCGCATCAATCAGAAGATTCATAAAATGCACAAGCGCTCGCAGGAATCGATCATTAGTGTGAGAAAACGGGAGGGTCAGAATTCATAAATCATTGTTCCCCTTTTTCAAAGGGACGGTCCGTTATTCTGAAGCTAATGAATTTTTTAATCTGAAATACTGTTAAACATTGAAAAAAATAAACTTTTTGATTGAAAAATTTGATGATTTGATTAGGAATATTCAGATCAAAAAATGTTCTTTTTAAAATTAAAAAATTTATATAGAACGAAACATTAATCAATCAGGTGATTTCTTAAGTTAAAAACCAATAATAAAACAAACAAACAAAAATATAAAACACATTAACAGTCAATTCAAATACATACCCTTTTGGCTTTGCCGCATTTTGGAGATGAGGTGGTAAGGTTTTTAATTTAAAAAATAGAACATAAAATTTTTCTATAATGAAACAAATAATTATTGCATTAATAAAGGCTAATAAAAGAGATTTTAAAAAATGAAAAAATTAACAAAACATATAAATAACGATTCAAAATTTTTGTGTATTTTTGAAAAGTTGCCATCATCATCCAAAGGCTCAAAACAGATAAGAAATAAAATGAATTATAATACCAATCATTAAAGTGAACCAGGTTCAAGCCCAGGACCAGCACCTTCAGTGTCCAAGAAGAAAATTTTTTAAAAAATAAACCTTTAAAGCCTGCATGCTTGAATTTGCAAAATTTTACATTAAATTACTCATTAAAACCCTATTAAGAATATTGAATTTATCAAAATGGTTATTTTCTCAAAATCCGAAATTTACTGCCGTCAATGAATGAATTTAATTTAAATCTACGATGATTAATATTCGCGTTAAACCATATTAAATGTATATTATAAATAAAACCAAAAGCCAAAATCCAAGAAAATAGTAAAATAATAAGGCTTTTTAGAAAAATAATTATTACCCCAGCTTTCAAAATAGTTCCGATAGCCATTTGTCCAATGAATTCTTGAAAAAATAATCATGAGAAACAGTGGTTTGGAAAGATAAAACTAAATATAAAGCAAAAATCAAAAGTTTAAAACATTCTAAACGTTTTTCGGAGAAGAAATTTAAATTGATAGACAAAATTAGTTAATAATTAAAATAAAATGACAAATATTTTAATGAAAAATCATTATTATTAAAAGTATTAGAAAATATTTTGAAAGAAAATGCTAATTAAATAAAAAAACAATTACAGCATTATAAATTAAAAGGAAAAAATAGAAAATTATTTCAATTGAAAATGCATCAATTCTTCGGGAGAACTCTTAAAGAATAGAATAGAAAATCTGTGAGATTCTCGACAATTGCATATTTTTTGATTCAAAATTAAAAACATAAAGGAAAAAATTAACAAAAATAAAATATTAATCAATTTATTGGGTATTTTTTGAATTGTTGCCACACATGTAAAACAAAATGCACGAGATTTCTCTTGAAATTAGTTTAATTGTAAAGGATACATATTCATCTATAAATTTTAAAAACTTTATAGTAAAATAGAATTGCAAAAAAAGATAAATTAAAACAAAAAAAAATGAAATAATTTTGTCTGTGCCGCGTCGTTGCGCGAAACCCGCAAAAATGGGTTTTTCGCGAAAACCGCAAAAAGGGCGTTGCGCGAAAACCGAAAATATCTAACAAAAGAGACCGGGCCTCATCAGTACGGTGTCTCTGTTTGTTAAATTTAAAAAACAATTAATATGTGTTTCTGCTCTTAACCGTATACACACAAGCCACTGCAAACAAGCAAAACAAAGCAAATTAAGCTTGTATTTTTTATGTTTTTACCTAATTTAGCAAATTTAAGAAGCAAAAAAATATTAAATTGTTTTAATCCTAAGAAAAGCTTTATTCGAGCTTGCTGAAGGCTCCAACCAGCTATATACATTTAATTACATATATAAAAACTCAAGCGTTTGCTATTTGACAACGCGTACAGTAAAATTAGGGGTAAATTTTTTTCTGTTTTATGGATTTCCTTCTGCTCCCCGTTTGTGTCTTGGAAGCAAATGCGATGCAAATGACGGCGCTTGGTTAGACGTTCAAAAGATCAAAAATGTATTCTATGTTAAAATTCCCTTCTTCCACTAAAAGTTCGCCACCCGCGATAATGAAGGTGAGCGGAAACAAAGCAGACAAGAGATTTTTTTCTTAATCTGAGCATTTTTTAGGTCTTTAAGAGAATTGAAAAGCACAATTGGATTGCAATGTGAAGTGCAAATTAAATAGAAAAATAATAAATAATTGGTTTCATTTTGTTTTTTATTTGCCTAACTGTAACACTAATGAAGCTTAAATAGGCTCTCATTGCCACTATTTTACTTTTTATTTTCATTTTTTTACCATTGAATCATAAATTTGTTTACCATGGCATTATATTTTGATATTTAAAGCAATTTTAACTTATTAATATTGTATTATTTATTTCCGTATTTTTATGCAATTAAATTTTAACTTATGTATTAACATATTTTAAGAATTTCAAAATGAGAAAAATTCTAATCTTTTTCTTTTACCTTCATTTATTTTATCGAGGAGTTGAAACCGGAAGAACTTCGGGCTTCACAAATTTTATTGAGAATAATGAAGTGAAAAACTTGCTTAATAGGCATAAAAACGGAGAAATAAAAACTATAGAAGCACTTCCAACCGAAATACATAATATAGGCATACAAATCAGTTTACGTACTTTGGAAGGCTACATCAGCAGGATTAAAAAGGTCCTAACTTTTTATAACAAAAAAACACATTTTTTAAGCTTAATGTTCCTTCTTCAAGTTCGGTATCAGGTTCATCTGATAGCATTGGGTTAAAAAACACAAATGTATTTTGTTTTTTAAATTATTATTATTTTTTATTTTAAGTTGACTGAACCTAAATCGAAGTATCAGTAGTGTTTTTCAAAAAAGGATAATAAAATTGTTTACCTTGTTGGAAGGGATAATCATGGCGTAAATTTATATGGATAAATTCCATGGAACTAATATATATATTGTATGTACCGAATGCAAAGAAATACAACGTTTAAAAAAATTCAGGTTATAAGAATTTCCAGTCTTGTTATCAGATATTCTATAAATTTTTAGAGCACCTATAATAGCTCGTGCTATTATTAGAGATGGCGAACTTTCATTTACAAAATCCGAGCATCACAATGAATGCAAAGCGCATAACTTGGAATTTTTTGAGTCCGAACAAATCGATTGGGCTCAGCGCAGAAAAATGCTTGAATGCGCACAAATAGGCCAAAATTTTGAACCAAAAGCCATATGGACAGAGGTTAGATTAAAAAAATCCATAAATGAAAAAAATATTCAGGGACGTGGGATTGCTATGAAAAAAGACATAGAGCTGGAAAAAACGAAAAAGATGAAACATCTCATACGTTTAATTATCCTACTTGGCAGAGCATACGCCGTGCTTTTTTCCGAAGATAAGAAAGTGCAATTGCGCACGGACAAGCTGTAAAAGGGGATCCATATGATTTACCAGAAAAATTGAAATTGACTCGTTTTGGAAGTCTAAAGCTATTACTTGACAAATCTATTTCTACAAATGATATCTAAGATTTAGTTTAAACTAAAATATAACACCAAGACATAGATGGCTAATCTACCGTAGCCGTAAAGAACGTGATGTTTTTTGCAAGCGATACCCAAATACAGGCAGTTCAAAAATACAGATCAATATTGGAAAAATACGAGCGCGGGGGAGAGATAAATTTTACGCTAAATTAGATGATCAAATTGCAGAAACCATAGATGAATACGAAGTAAAATTAAATTACTAAATTGAATATATTTTCTTGATTAAGGCGATTCTCGAAACAAAATTTCATACGGACGAGGATTTTAAACAAGTTTCAAATCATTATTTAAGTAAAATTTCATATTTGCTCCTTGAAATGAATTCAAAAGGAACAGCGACAAAAAAGGAAGAAAAAATAAGGGAGGTAGAGCAAAATTACTGTTTTAATATTTTTAAAAATTAAGAGAAAACGTAAATTTGCGAGTTCTGCGTGTAGTTCTAATGAAGAAGCTTCGGATGAGCTTGTAGTAATTGAAAGTTGGACAACCGAAATACCTAATAAAGCTGAATCACTGGAAATAATATCGGATTTGCCTGAACAAGCTCCAGATTCAAAACTTTTATTTTTTAATCCAATTGCAGTGGAAGACCAACAAGAAATTTGCAGACGATGGGAGCTTCGTTTTGGTATAAATTAGCTTATTATTTATTTAATTCCTAATGTTATAGTCCGTCCTTCTTATTGCTTTGGAATTCAAAGAGAATTTTTTGATTTGGAAACTGGTCCAGGTATTTTTAATGGTTACTTTTAAAATAAATAAATTTTAAGGACTTATGATAAATGTTGAAGCTGATGAAAATTGTTTTTATAATTAATTATCAGTTTTACTTACCGGAACTGAGTTAAAAGAAAATGCTAGGATCATACGACGAATTATTACAGAGTACATTGACTCTGAGGTTGAGCTTCACGACCTTGGAATTCCTTGGCATGGATGGTGGGAAATGTTCCATCCCGGTCAAACCTTATTTGATTCAAATGGGAATGAGGTTCTCTATTTTTTAAACCGGTAAATTATTCTTTTTATAGATAATTAGCATACGTACGTATGCACAAAATCATATGGAACCGGCGAATTCTGCGGCGGAAATACATAAATTGGGGAGTAATGTTGATTTTCTAGCAGCAACCTCATAACTTGTGCGCCAATTTTGATGCTAATTGACCAAGCAAGAGAATACAAATCAATCTTTATTTATTTCGAAGAGGGACATTTTCAAGCGGTCATAGACCCAAATTGATTGAATTAAATGCTTGATTATATTTATTAGGGATTTACTTTAATTAAATTTATTATAAAATAGTTGTATTTATTTAATTTGCTGAATAATTTTTTAAAATAAATTAATTATTAAAGAGTTTTATTTATTTAATTTGGTTGATAATAATAATTAAATAAATTAATTAAAATTTAACAAACAGAGACACCGTACTGATGAGGCCCGGTCTCTTTTGTTAGATATTTGCGGTTTTCGCGCAACGCCCTTTTTTGTGATTTTCGCGAAAAACCCTTTTTTGTGGTTTTCGCGCAACGCCCTTTTTTGCGGTTTTCGCGCAACGCCCTTTTTTGCGGGTTTCGCGCAACGACGCGGCACCATTTTGTTAATAAATTAATTTCTTATAAAATAAGAAAGTAACAGCCATTAATTAAAATTTGAAACAATGGTGCCATTACTCAAAATTATTTCTTGACAGTACCATGCTGAACAAGGAGTTTAAAGCAATTGATTAAATTAGTTAACAATTAAATAAAAAATATCAGAATATTTATATAATAAATTGAATAAACTAAACAATATTTTTGCAATATTTCAAATTCTTCTATAATAAATATTAATAAACTTTGGTTATTATTTAAATTCCTCAAAACATATCCTAATCAAATGAATATATTTTCACTTTCATCAAAAATTAATCTAAATAATAAAATAAATAAATAAATACTGAAAAAATAACACACGTTAATAAATTAAAAATGAAGGAATGCTCTTTGCAATAAAAATAAACGCTATTAAAATAAATGCCCAAATAATAAATCTCATTTCAAAATGAGACCGAGCAAACATAAAATTTAATAATCAAAAAATGATTTATTGCCATGAGTAACTAACTAACTACTCATTAGCTTTTTAATAGTTTATTTATTTCTAATACCTAAAATAATAATTTGTAAATAAAGCGATTATTAAATAAGAAAAAAGAAATCTTTTGAAAAGTTTATGTCACGCAGAATTCTTGAAAGCATAATAATTTTTTTCACAACTGATTTAAAATTATAAACTCCAGCAAAATTGAAATTTACATAAAATATTCAACAAAAATTGATATAAAAAAGAATAATCAAATTGTATAAAAGAAACAAATGAAAGAAAAGAAATAAAAACTTGAAAAATCATAAAATCTTAAGAGATTACATAATTTTTTTAAAATTAAAATTGAAATAAATTAAATGTTGTTTCGGACAAGAAATAATACAAAATTATTAATCTCATGTTTGATCATTTCAACAAGAATTGCACTAAAATATGTTAATAAAAAAATATTAAATGCATTATTAAAAAAAGAGATTATTATATGAAAAATGGATATGAAGAAAATTAGTAAATTAAAAGCGAAAATTTGAAGTAAAATCAAATCTCTACGCGCTTTAAATACAATAAAAATAAAAAATTGTTAGTTTCTTCTCTCTGACAAAATAAATTAAATAAGCCGAATAAAAAATAAAATAAAATTATAAACAAATACTTAAATAATATTTGTGATAATAATAGATATGAGTAGTGTATGGACAACATTTTTAACATCATTGTTAACAGTGAGCATAGGTGAACAAGAGGGCAGGGGCGAATTTATAGCTAATGATGCAATATTTTGGAACAAATCATCAATTTTTTATTTTTTACTTTCGAATGCTTTAAACTCCTTGTAATGCAATTTTAATTGCTTTATATTGTAATTCTTTATTGAATTTTGAATTATTATTTTTTATTATATTTAATTTTAAAGGATTTTTGAGAGTGAGATAATTTTTTTTATTGGAAATCAAAATTTATATAAATTTACATTTTATAAATTCTTATTGAATTTTTAAGTACATCATTTTTCATTTTTCAAAATTATCATTATAAATAATTTTACGTTTTTTCAATCTTTTAAATCCCTCGAAAATTTTTATTATTTATTTAAATAATTTTGATTTGTCTAGCTAAAATATAAACCTTTTCTCTTTTTCTTGCTGAATTAAAATTTCTATTCTAGTTTTAAATATGAATAAAAAATAATTCACAAAATCTTATGTTGATTCTTATTTAATTTTATTTTTACGATATTAAGTAAATTAAACTATTTTCGATGGTACATTATCACTTTTTATTATTCTTGACCTTCTATGATTGAAAAAAGACAATTTTATAATTTTTTGTTTTAAATTAACCTTAATAATATTTGTCGGTTGAAAATCTATATCCCCTTGTAGTTCGCTCAATGAAGGGCTAATTTTTACCGGTGCAGTTGTATCACAATAAATTAATCACCTTTCGCCGGAATATTTACCTTCAATTTTTAAAATTTTCAGCTTTAAGTATGAAAAAATAAGTCTTATAAATTGGAATAAAGAATTAAAAATCCTATTTTCATCCGTCTTTCTGTTTCTATTAGCATTAAATTTATCTTGGAAGCATCCTATTTTATATTTTAATAAATGCATTTATTTTTTCAATAATTTTATAATACTTTTATATATGTTCGTTTGTTTATTATTTAATCTTTTTTTATCTTAAAGAAAAAATTATAGAATTTTTCAAAATTAAAATAAATATCTGTCTGTGATTTATAGATTCTTATTAATTTTTGAATTTTTGTTTATTTTTGCAGCCACAATTAAATATAATTTTATAATGTTCAATGCTATTTTTTTTCACTTTTTGCGCTCTCTTGCAAGAATTCAGTATTCGTATTCATTGCTATTGACTGAACCGGTTATTTTCTTCTGTAAATTATTTTTGGTTTCTGTAAAAATTTAAAATTTTTATTTTCAAATTTATTATTAATTTTCTTAATTTAATTAAGATTTGCATTGGTTGTATAGTATTTCTGGGATAGAAAGTCAAATATTGAAGAAGCTTATTTTTTTATAAATCATTCAGTTTTTATTTCACTTGCAAATTTCATATTTATCAATCTTTCTGTTTTTATTCTTAAATAATTGAATAGTGTAGTTGTTCTT
Organism: Heterodera schachtii; assembly: GCA_023374025.1. Lineage (NCBI taxonomy): Eukaryota > Metazoa > Nematoda > Chromadorea > Rhabditida > Heteroderidae > Heterodera > Heterodera schachtii. Next base: position 350,731 of record SIJG01000109.1, read on the forward strand.
ATCAAAAATTCATCGCAAGAAATCACACAGATTGGGGTTTTAGCATAACAAGAGTAATTCCTGTGGAGAATGAAATCATAAGTTTCTTTTCGTTTTATTTATTTATTAAAATAAAAGTTTCAATTTTACTTCCGATTTTTAGCTTTTTCAATTTTTATAGTGTTTATGACGGCTCATTTATAATTATTTTTAGTTTAGACAAATAATAAAACATATATTTCAATTTTACTTCGGCTTTTGTTCTTCAATTTTTAAAAGTTTACAATTATTATTAATTAATAATTTAAGTTTATATATTTTTTGAATTTTAAGGAATTAAATTTTTTTAATTTAGAAATTGTTTTTATTATTTTATCTATTAAATAACAGTGTTTTTAATATGTTTTTGATTTAATATTTGAAAAAATATGAAAAATAATTTTAGTTATTGTATATTTTTCATTATGACTATTAAAAAATATATTCTGGTCATTATTTTTTAAAACAAAACAAAATTCTATTTTGCTTAATTCTATAAAGGATTTTTATTGTCAAATTTCATTAAATAATTTTTATTGATATTTTTATAAAATTTCAAACATAAATACCGTTTGCTATATTATGCTATTTTTTATATTTAAATTAAAAATTTTTATCTTTGTTATTTCCCAGTTTCACGCCCGTGCGTGTGCACGTTTCTTCAAAAGTGATAAGTGCCTAAATTAGTTATTATTCTTTATTATTATTTAAATTTATCTTATTATCTGCATTAATTTATGCCGTTTTGAAAATAAATGTTTTTTTTTTGTTTTCAATTAACAAAATAAATGAATTTTATAACAATGGTCAGTGTCGTCTTCACGTCCCGTCAAAAGGACATCCGCCATTCCCAATCCAAGCGGCACAGAACGTATTAAAAAAGTGGTGAAACCGGCGGAACAAAAACAGGTCGAGGAGGGGGGGGGGGGGTGCAAATCGAAATTTCGTTTTTTTTTCTCATTGCTTGAATTTTTAGGATGATTGTCAATATTTCGGCCGGAGTATCTTCGCCAAAAGGGCCATCATACAACTTGCAAAATATTAATGAGAAAATATTTATAATGTAAAATTATTTTTACAAATAAAATAAAATTTCATCGATTTATTAAAAAATACATATAAACATGGGAATGATTGACAGTTTATTAAAAGGTGGAAAAATAGTAAAGGAAAATTTGTATAAATCCAAATAATTTGAATCAAAGGATTAATGAATGAAAAATACTTAAATTTAATCCAATTACTCATAATTAGTTTATTAAATAAACTATTTAATAAAAAGATTTACACACAATGGTCGTGATAAATGCAGTGATAATGATTTAAATATTTTGATCAATAAATCTAAGAAACAGTATCTACATCGTATTACATAAAGATAACCAAACTATAAATAAATGAAGGTACTAAATTATAAACAATATCTAATTAAGCAAAATAACGAAAACACAGTGATTAATAACATTTATTAAATAATTTATAAAATACGATCAAATCAGTGAAATAATAACATAATTTTAAATACCTTATAATAAAATAAGTAGAAGGAAGTAAAATAGTTATTATAGTAGCAGGTCGAAGCATTGGCTATGCGCATTGCATCACTAATTTTTTGAGTCAAAATTTATAATTTTGTAAAATGGGTTTTTGTTTGTATTCGGGTCATAGATTTGGCTCTAAGCATTATTATAAATATGAAAAAGCATACCTTGCTATTTCATTAAAAATATAATTAAAGGAAAATAAACTTCGAACACATTAAAATAAAATAAAATGTTAATTTGATTTGATTTGATGTTTACCAATTATTTTAATAAAATAATCATAAAAATCTAAATTTTAGGTATATATATAGATATATTAAAAGCAATTCTAAATAAAATCCATAAACTGAAAATTAAAAAAAAACGATGATTACATTTTATATTTTTTTATTTATTTTAAAATTAAAATAAATAATCTATTTTGAAATGGTACTAATAAATATTTATTGAAATGAATAGAAAAATTAGCAAGTTCAAATCCGGCCGTTTTTCATTCTAAATTAGGAGGGTTTCTCCGAGCTAAATCTATTGAAGCGGTTATTTAAAATCTTCAACCCTTAAATGAAAATGTGAAAAATAACGAAATTATGTTATTCAGTATTTTGTAACAGTATATGTGATATCAAACTTTGAGTCTTAAGAATACTTTGTAATAAATCAAGAAAATAATGAAAAATTAAAAATGCATGAATCAATTGTCGAAATTCCATATACAAATTAAATGATGCATTAATAAATTTTTTTTTTTTGAAAATTCTATAAAATTAAATACATTCTTCTAAAAAACTTATATAAAAATATTTATAAATTAATTTAATTGAGGCAAAGAAAAATAAATTCTTATAAATGGGGTACAAATACCGTAACAGGTGTTTTAGCTCGATTAAAATAAATTAAATAATTAGATTTAACTAACCATAAAATTTTTATTTTGATAATACAGACAAATACAGATATTTAAAATATCAAATTATAAACCTTAAAATTACAACAAAAAAAAATGATCGCATCATAAAAGTAAATATTTTTAAGTAGACCTTACCAATCAAAAAAAGAAAATACCTACATAATTTTAAAAATGAAGCAAATAATATGAATGTCATCACAATAGACCATTTTGTTGTTTGGAATTTTCAAAGGGATAAAACCAGAATTTTGGTCTCAAAATTTTGAAATCGTCAAATCCTCATTTGCCACTAAAATACCTCAAAAAATCCTGATTTGGCATGAAAAATCTCATTTTTTAAAACATCATAAAATTGCGAACAAAACAGTTAACTGTCATATTTTTAGTTTGAAACAATCAAATTCATCATTCAAAAATTTTCAAAAGTGAGTGTGATTTGTTAACAGATTTTCACCAAAAAATGAACAATTTACAATTTGGAGCCAATTTTTATTGAAAATTTGTAAAGAAAAATTTTCATAAAGAAAAAACAGTAATAATCCAAAAAATTATTCAATTTGTATTTTTATTTTCAAATTCAAGAATAAGCACAAAATAAGAAGGTCGTGCCAAAAAAAGGGACAAAGCTTAGAAAAAAGGACACTTACGAACCCTGAATAATATTATCTAAAGGAAAATTAATTAAAAATTTATTGCAAAAGAGGATTTTTCGAAAAAATGTTTAAGATTTGAAGAATAAGTTCGAACCGAACATTTTGCCAAATATACCCAATTTTTCAAAAAATCATTTGTCATTTTTTATCAAAAGACAACAAAAATCCGGTTACCTATCATTTCGTCACTGATGTTTCGTCACCGTTCAGTTCTTCACTGTTCATTTCGTCACTGAGACATAATTTTAAAAAATGTCTAATTTGAATAAAATTATCTTATAAAATATTAATTGATTTAAAATTCTCAAAATTATTTCTGGGTAAGAGTACTAGAGACCGGAAATTTCAAATTTGCGGATCCCGCTGCGGGATTTGAACTCAAAAATTTGTGGGACGGGATCCCGCAGGTATAAATCCCGCATTTCCCAAAAAATGCGGGATTGCGGATTGGGATCCCGCAAAATCCCGCGCGGGATCCCATCCCGTGCCGGTCTCTAAAGAGTATCACTGGGCCCGTAGAATAAGAGAGTGGTAGTAACCATGAACTTCGTGGTTATTTAACCACCAACTTTAACCCGTAGAATAAGAGAGACGACCATGGTTACTTACCCTATGACCATGGTTGAAAAAGCTACCGCGCGAGAGGGCATGGTTGCAGAAGTAACCACCATTTTACATGTATTAGCATCAGATATTATTTCATGAAAAGGAAAATGCGTATTTTGTTGAAACTTACCAGCAAAATTTTGCAAATTGTCGCAATTGAGAATTTGAATTGGCCATTTATTTATTATGATATTAAGTTATTATCTAGTAAACAAAAAGATGCCGTCATAGGCATAAATAAATATTGCATCATCACCGTTATTTAGGAGAAAAGATGGTGGTTATTTTTTGGTAGAATAAGAAGGTGGTTGCTGGTTAAGTAACCTGTGGTTCATGGTTTTTCCAACTTTTTTATTATTCTACCGGTTACCAGAGGTTAGTGGTAGTTTAACCCAGGTCAAATAATTTTTAGCTTTTAAAAAGTCGAAAAATGAGTTTATAAGGGTTTTGAGGTCGCAGATCACGAATTTGACTGTTGTCCTAAATGAAATTGCTCTGAGAAATCGATGAGGATTTTCTGCTTATGCTTTTCTGCTCAAATCCAGCAAAAATTTTATGCAAATTTTTGTCTTGATCAACATAGAGGGATTTGCACTTAAGACCTTTCCCTCTAATGCCATTTGTTGGTGCTTTTTCATAATCAGCAACAAATGTTACCATCTCTGAAAACTTTAAGCATTCTTTTTAACAAATTTATTGATGAATGCATGATCCCTGGTTTTTTGTCGGAGTTGAATCCAATTAGTCATTTTACGGAAATAAAACGGAAACTTAAGTCCACAATTTGCGAGAAGCCAATGCAAGTATATAAAAAATACATAAAACAAAGAATTTTCAATATTTAACTAATATTTTTTAAAAATTATTTTTCAGTGACGAAATGATCAGTGACGAACTGAACAGTGACGAAACGATCAATGACGAAATGATCGGCCACCCAAAAATCCTCAATTTTCTCAAAAGACCACAAAAAATTCGCAAATCCTCAGTTTCAAAAAAATCCTCTTTGACCCCTCTAAAAGACCACTAAATGAGGAAAAATCCTCAGATATCGCATCTCTGGATAAAACCAACACTAACAAGAGAAAATTTGAGCGCTTCACCAATTAAAAGTAAGAATAATTTAAAATTAAAAAACGATACTTTAATAAATGCCTAAACAAATTAAACGAAGTGACAAAAACTTGGTCTATAATGGCCATCAACAAGGACTCAACGATATAATTGTCGGTCGTCTTGAGGCAGAACTCTTCTTGGAAAATGGCTCATTTTTCAAAAAAACAAATCACATCAGCTTTGAAAATTCCTCGCATTAAAATAAATTTCAAGTTGAATATAAGAAGCCTTTCTAGTTTTTGTAAAGAACACATAAAATTTATCACGAATTGGAATAAAAATATATTTTTTTTTATAAAAAATAGTTCAAAATAACTCATTTATTCAAAATTAAACCGTCAAACGAAATGTAATAAAAATATCTTAATATATAAAATATCAATTAATTAAATTATAATTACCTAGAATTAATTATAACAATAAAAAATCAATTAGTTTCAGCGAATTTGAATTCACGAATAATCTTAATTAAAATAAAAAGATTGATAAGAAAAAGACATGTCCCATTATTATGTTAAATGTCTGTTGAAAAAAAATATTGTTAACTAATTTGGCAAAATTGTAACCTAAATTTAAAAATATATTCAAAATTAAAAAATCATTTTACAAAATAATTTGCCTGTAAAGTCACTTTATATTTCCAATTGATGAAATTGAAATAATATATAAATTAATACAAATTAAAATAATTATTTCTTACATTACAGCACAATATTATTAACATAAACATCAATATATTAAAATATGAATAATAATTACTTTATTTGGTTATTGGCGTATTTAAATCGCTCTCCATTGATGGAATCAAACTTTATTCTCCATGTGAAATGTTAGGGTTTTGAAATAATTTAATTAACAAAATATAAAAACTAATCAACCAAATGCAAATAATTAAATTCTTTATAAACAATATTAAATAATTTATTCTTTTATTTGAAAAATCAAATTTAATATACTGAAATAATGAATATGAATAAATTCATACAAATTCAGTAGAACAGAAAAAGTTATGACAATATAGTTCTAAGTGATGGCGTCAAGATTAATTAAATGTACCAAGAACTTTCAATGCGAATAGGTGGCAAGGAAAACGATAAATATATTTTCAAATATAACTATATAAAAATAATTTGTTTAATAAAAGCAATTAATTAGATAATTTACCAAAATCGAACGTAAACCGAAACCTTGATAATTATTTTGCAAAATTAAAATTAATTTCCAAGAATTTACTCACATTTACGGTATAGCAATGGAAAAATATTTAATATAAGTTTTCATAATTATAAATAAGTTAAAAAAGTTAAACGATATATATTTGTTGGAAAGAAATGAAATTAAGATTATGCCATTATTCATCAAGAATCTGAAAATTTAATTTAATAAAAAAAATTTCATTTAACAACAAATGACCCAAAAATTAAAGAAGAAAAAAATAATTAAATTATTTAATAAAGAAGGCACTAAATGGTAGTCCTCGGAAAAAATCGCTTTTTTATTTATTAAAAGAATTATAGATACTTAGCGAGACAATGTTTAAAAATAATAATAAAATAAAATGAATTATTTAAACCATTAATATTAAAAAATAGAAAATATTTTAGCATAAAAACAATTAATGAATAAATCATTAATTATTGCCTAATAATAACAAATAATAATTTTGCCTATTTCAATAATATAAAAATAAAATAACATTATATATCGAATTAAAAAAATAAATGTTGCTCAGGAACAACGATAAAGAAGACAGCGAGTCAAGAAAAAAACAATCACGCACCCCCAAGAAAAGTTAATTTTTTATTGTAATTAAAAACAAAATTGAGCAAAGAAATAATTTTTAACACATTTTATTTTTATTAAATAATATTCGTTATTATTTTATGTAAGAAAAAATGAAGAAAAAATCATCTTGATTTCATCGCAATATTTTTTCATTTATTGGATTTCGTTACTCACAAATAAAAATTCAATTTTACAAATAGCAAAATCGATTTAAACATTATAATTATCAGAAAGCATGTTTAAAAATCGTTTTAGCAATATATATTTATAAATTTTTATAAATTCAATCAAATATAGAAATGATTAAAAAATTTAAATAAATAAATAAAAAACCCAAAAAATCACAAAATGATTTATTATGTAAAATAGTGATATGGGTTCAGTAAAAATTATTTTGATATTATAATAATATAAACAAAATATTTAAAAAATAATTATAGAAAACTTTGAAGATTTAAAATAGAAAGAAATAAGTATGAATGTAAGAAATAATTAAAAAACAAGCATTAAATAATCATTTTTTAAATTAAAATTTACAAGTTTTGATGAAAGGAATTTAAAAAATTAAAAAATAATTACCTAAAATTGGAATAAAATTTTAAATGGAAAAAATTTAAATGAAAATACGAAAATATAACACATATATTTTTAATAAACCACTTTTTTCGTCTTAGCATCAAAGGGCGAAATTTAAAACAAATAAATGCAATATTTAAATAAAAAAAAATAAGAATTTACAAATTTTCTTTTTGTCGTTAAAGGAAAGTGCGATGGCGATCAAGAATACTTGAATATACAAGAAACAAACTATATATAATTATACAAAATAATCATTAAATAAATAAATTATAAAAATTTGTAAATTTATTTATTTATTTTAACGATTATATTAATAAAATATCTTAAGACAAGCTATAAAATTCCTGTTTTCTTATTTGACTAAATTAATCAATTGTAAGAATAAAAAAATATATACTTAAACAAATAAGTTTTAAATTTGAAATTAATTTTAACACACCTTTTAATTAGCATTAATGAAGATAAAATAATTATTTAAAACGCAACCAATGATGCAAATTTTGGTAAATTGCGTGCCTAATTTAGTACAAAAAATAACTTTAATGAATATAAAATAATGATACAAAAGCCTAAATAAAAAATAATAATAAGATCAATAAAAAATAAACTATAAATATTCATCCAACAAAGGGTCTCATAATTGTTTAAATAAAAAGTATCAAAATGCGACACAAATGTTATCTACTGAGGTTTGGCTCCATTTTTAAATAAAATAAAACAACAAAATACCGCCATATATTAAATAAAGTACATTTACCAAAAAATGTCATGTTTTCAGAAAGCACTATGAGTAAGGATCTCTGCACAAGAATAGCAATCTTTAAAAAACGAATTTTATAAACCACTTTCCTTTACATTGTGATGCATAATAAAATTTTTAATAATTAATCAAAATATAATTAATACAAAAGCATTACTTGTTTAAATTGTTTATTTATTTTAAAAACCAATAATTCATTTAATAAAATAAGAAATTTATTCCATTATTTTTTTATTTAAACAAAGTAAATTAATGAAACACTTCGGTAAAATTCAAATAATTTCAAATAAATTAAACTGAATATAAGTAAAGAGTATTTTTTTCAAATTTTATTTTGATTAAAATTTTTGTAAAAGGTTCCAGTATAAACCCAGAAAATCATTATACTGAGATAATCATTCTTAAAGAATTACTTATCAAAATACCAACATAAATTTAAAAAAATTAATTTTGCTAGGAGATGGAAGGCGAAATATGAAATTGCCGGTCGTTTAGCGAGAAATACTTAAAACCGAGTAAGTTTACTGTCTTGTTTGGACGGGCTTCTTTAAGCCAGCTTATGAGATAATTAAACAAAAAATTTTTAATTCAACCTTAAAGGAAAAGAATTAGAGCCTAAATAAATAAGAATCAATATTTAAAGAGTGTAACTATGGCCGAAAAAAGCATTATTATAAATATGTAATTTAATGGAATATGCCTACTGGTAAATAATAAAAATTTAATTAAAATAAGAATGTAATGGTAGTAACAGAAAAACATTCACTCTGTTAAATATAAAATTTGAAGGCATTGTCCAGGTAAAATATTTAACAGAATTCATAGTCAAGTTAAAAGAAACTGTTGTGTCTTTTGTCCGAGTGAGAAAGACCAACAAATAAATATTTATTTACGAAGAAGTCAAATAACAATAATAAAATAAAATGGCGAATGGATGGATGGAGAATGAATAAAATAATAAAAGTGAAGACAGGAGAAGAAGTGAACATGGGGGAAGGGAACACGCCTTTTAAATAGACAATATGAGAGGGGAAGGAACGGAGGAGAAAATGGACAAATGCAAATCGATAAATGACCAAGGGCAAAGTACGTTTGCTCTTTCTCCAACACCTCCCTTCTCGAGATTGAAACATCCTCGTTTCAACTTGGCGTGAAGCGTTTGATCGGCTTAGGCACGCGTTGTGAACGCCGGACGCCGATGGGGCTTTTAGCCTTTTGCCGATCCTGATCAACAACAGGTGGAGTTCGCTGATCGACGGATGCGTGTTGGCGTGGCGGTGTCCTTTGATTTGGCTCAATGGCCAATTCTTCCTGAATGGGGGGTGCCAAATTCAAATTGTCCTCAAAATTCAATCGGTGCCGAAGCTGGTTGGCATGCCGATGGACAATTCGGCCGAGAGTTGGCACGTGGACACGGTAGGTCGGTGAGTTGCTGAGCCTTTCAACAATTGTGCCCTGTAGCCAATGGCTTTTTCCAAGGCGATAGTTCAAGAGCAGGACGGGATCCGTTGGGAGAAACTCAATAGCTTTTGTGCCATGGTTCCGATCGAATTGCTGTGCCATTTTGGCTGAATAGTCCTTTTGGTGCTGCTTGAACTTACCTTTTTCAAATTTCTCCGACTGATCAGTTTGTCCTTTTGGGTGGACGAGTGCCAATTTGGTGCGGAGTTTCCGTCCAAGGAACAACTGATCAGGCGAATATCCGTCGATGGCAGAATTTGGCGTTGATCTGTAGGAGAGCAGCACTTTTTCGAGGCTGTTCTTGTCGCCTTTGCACTTCATCATCGCCCTTTTGAAAGTGTCGACGAAACGTTCGACTTGTCCGTTGGATTGGGGATGGAATGGCGGCGTAAAAGTGTGCTTAATTCCGAACTCCTTACAGAGTGACGCAAATTCGGAAGAACGAAATTGAGTTCCGTTATCCGAAACTATTTCGTCTGGAATGCCGAGTCGGTGGATGATTGATCGGAGTGTGAAGACGGTTGCCGCGGCCGTCATTGAGTTCATTTGGTAAACCTCCGGCCATTTGGAGTATGAGTCCACCAATATAAAATAGACGTGACCGTCTTGGCATGGTCCCGCAAAATCGATATGCACCCGTTGGAACACCTTGTCGGTTGGAGTCCAAGGGGCGAGCGGTGCCTTGATCGGTGCTTTTTGCGCCTTTTGGCATTCTTCACACTGACGGACGATCCGTTCAATTTCCGAGTCCATGCCGGGCCAATACACGTGTTGGCGGGCGAGTGCTTTCATGCGCACAATTCCGGGATGTGCCATGTGCAGGGACTTCAGCATTCGATTGCGAAGCGATTGAGGGACGATGACGCGATTTTGGAAGAGCAAACAGCCCTCAATTTCCAAAATGTTTTCCCTTTTCGGAAAATATGGTGCGATGTCCGGGTCGCTGCTTTTCTTTGGCCAATTCGATTGGGTGAATGCCAAAATTTTCTTTAAAGTCTCATCTTTCGGTGTCGCCTCTGCGATTTCGTCTGCAGTGACGGGAAGTTGATCCGTCTTGGTTTGCAGGAGTGTGCTGATATAGCACTCGGTTTCGGTGCAGATGTTGGCGATCAAAATATCCTCCTCTGGTCGGGGATAATTTGCGATGAGGCGCGAGAGAACGTCAGCCTGGCCAAATGATGCGGTGTTGATGTACCGTATCTCAAAATCGTAATTGGCCATGATTAGGGCCCATCTTTGGAGTCGGCTGGCGGCATAAATGGGGATGCCTTTCTTGGAGCCGAAGATGGCCAGCAATGGCTTGTGGTCCGTGAGCAGAGTAAATTTCCGCCCGAAAAGCATCCGGTGGAATTTTTGAACTGCGAACACAAGCGCCAGAGCTTCTTTCTCAATTTGGCTGTAGTTCTGCTGCGCGTTGGTCAGAACTGTTGAGGCGTGCTCGATGACTTTTCCTTTTTGTCCGGAAAAATGTGGCTGATCGTTGCGCCGATGCCATCTTTTGACGCGTCTGCCGCTACGACGATCGGAAGTGTGGGGTCGTAGTGGGTCAGCAGAAGTTCTGAGAGCATAATTGCTTTGGCTTTCTCGAACGCGGATGCGTAGGCCAAAGTCCTTAATGCGTTGGAAAAGCGTGTGAAGCGCATTGACGTGGTCTTCCAGGGTCTTAGAGGCGATTAAGCAATCGTCCAAATATGAAAAGACGCCTGGAATCCCTGCGCAAATTTGGTCCATCAAGTGCTGAAAAATGGATGGTGCCGATTTAACGCCAAATGGGAGACGTTGGCACTGAAATAGGCCGCGGTGGGTGTTGATTGTGCAGAGCGGTTTCGATTTTTCGTCCAATTCCATTTGGAGGTACGCATCTCTCAGGTCGAGATTCGAGAAAAATGCTGCTCCATTCAAAGCTGCATAAATGACGTCGGGCCTCGGAAGAGGATGGTGATTCAATTCGATCGAATCGTTTAATCCGGTCGAAAAGTCGATGCACACCCGGGTCTTTCCATTTTTCTTTTTGACGGCCAAAATCGGGGCGGTCCAATGGCTGAATTCTACCGGTTTGATTGCGCCGATCTGTAAGAGGCGGTCCAGTTCGGTGTCGACTGCTTCGATAGCACCATGGGGGACTGGTCGAGCTTTGCAGAAGATGGGTCGGGCATCCGGTTTCAGAATCAGATGCGCTTTGATTGCGCAGTGGCCAAGTCCGCTTTTAAAAACTTCCTCAAAATCTTCTTGCAACATAGCGGTGAGCGAGGCTTCGTCCGTGATGTCAATCGCCGGGTTGGGTGCCTTGACGACATTGGCATTGATTGATGCGTTCGGCTTGCCTTTGATGCTCTGTGGAAACAAAATTTCTTTTGGGATGAGCTCAAATTCCTCAATCCACGGGAGGCCGAACAAATCATGCTTTAAGTCACTGCTGACATAAGCGATCAGTGTTTTGGATGGCCGATCGAAGCAACTGACGGATCAATGAAATTTTCCTTCGGTTGAAAATACGGTGTCATTGCAGTTGCGGGTCTCGATGTCCGTTGGAGAGAGTTCGGGTTGGCCCAATTTGATCCATGTTTTAAGCTGATGACTGTTGCTTGGGCTCCACTGTCTCCATTCATCTTCAAATTTATGCCATTGATCATTACCGGGATCTTCCACCATCGGCCTTCGGTTGTGCCAATCACCATGCATTGTGACTTGGCCACGACCGTGTGAAATGATCGGTTGTGAAATTTTGGACTGCTGTTGGACGAGCGTTGTTGGCAGACAATCGCAATGTGGCCTTGCCGGTTGCATTTGTTGCAAAATGCGTTGGCAAATTTGCAGTCCGATCGCCAGTGATCGGTGCTTCCACAAGATGCACATGGGTGCGGTGGACGGCCTCGGTTTGCTTTGTCGTCCGCTTTTTGCTTAGGCGAAGGCGCATGATGTGGCGATTTGGGTGCCGGTTTTGCCTTGTGTTTGCCTTTGCCGGTCTCTCGCCATTGCTGAGGTCGCAATTGGATGGCGCTGGTTGAGACCGGTTGAGTCAGCAGAGAAAGGGCACTTTCTTTGACGATTTGAATCGCCTTCAACTCCTCTTCCACTTTTTGGAGAGTGATGTCCGTGCCGGTCTTTTCTGCGTCCTCCAGCATTTTGAGACACTTTTGCCTCAGGTCATGGTGCTCGTCGTTGAGTGAAATGACCAAAATTATGCACTTAAGCTGCTCTTTGGTCGGGCTCAAATTGGCGTTTTCGCAGGACGCATTGATGTGCGCGACCAGCGATGAGATGTCCTGGCTTGGTTGCTGACGAATTTTGAAACATTCGTAGCGCCGGACGAATAGTGATCGCGTTTCGGCATATAATCCTTTGAGCTTGTTGATCGAGTCCACCCAATTGACTTTGTCGGGCTGGGTCGGACTGATGCTGTCGCGGTATTTGCCGTACTCCTCGTCACCGAGTTTGCCAAGGAGGAGTCTGACTTTGGTCGACTCGGGGAGGTCCTTACCATCCTCTTCAATCAAAACTCCAAACCGTTTGAAACACTGTTCGAATGTGTTCCCGGTTTCGGCGTCGTAAATGAATTTTGAAATTCGGCCGTCGATGGAACTTGCCAAATTTGCGTGGTTGAGACTATCCGACGCGGCGTTGCGTTGAGGTGCTTGAGCCATTAGCTGCTGAATGGCATCCGATTGCACACGCATCGTCTCGAGGAGTTGCCTTAGTTGGTCCGCGCTCATGCCGAAGTGTTTGCTGGTGCCAAATTTGAGAGTCCAAAGTTGAAAAACCGCGTATTGCGGAACCGCAACCTTTCTCAGGTCTTTTGGTTTTTCGGCGAATTAACTGCAATATGAGCAGACCTCACCCGCCTAGGGACTATTGGTTTTGTTGACGGCGAAAAACTGCAGAATTTGCAGACCTCACCCGCCTAGGGTCTATTGGTTTTGTTGCTGTGCAGTCCGGGTGTCTTCTGTTTGGTTGAAGACGACTGCTGACTGCGCCAAATTTGTTGTGTCTTTTGTCCGAGTGAGAAAGACCAACAAATAAATATTTATTTACGAAGAAGTCAAATAACAATAATAAAATAAAATGGCGAATGGATGGATGGAGAATGAATAAAATAATAAAAGTGAAGACAGGAGAAGAAGTGAACATGGGGGAAGGGAACACGCCTTTTAAATAGACAATATGAGAGGGGAAGGAACGGAGGAGAAAATGGACAAATGCAAATCGATAAATGACCAAGGGCAAAGTACGTTTGCTCTTTCTCCAACAGAAACAAAGCTTAAATAAATGTAACCGTTTAAATAGGAATAAAATGAAAAAAATTAATTTATAATATAATAATTTTATGTTTAATATACTAAAATAAATAAAATTTTAATATTGAGCTGAAAGTGTTGGTTAGCATTGAACGAAATAAAATAAACACACAATTTAAATATCACGAAATAAAATAAACACAATTTAAATATCAATTTAAAATATTTCCCAAAGATTTATGACAATATTGATAGAAATTTGTACGAAGCAGCCAATTATATTAAGACAATCGAAAATTCCTGTATTTTCTACTTTCTGAAATTCAATTCACTAAAATATTCACACTGAGACAAATTTCGGTTCGACCTATCATCAATTATTACCACTTCCGGTTATTCCACTCGCACGGCGTAAATCTTTATTTAAAGAGAGTAATCAGTAATGATAATAAATAAATAATTAAACCATTACCAATAACATTTATACAAATGGAAAAAATTAATGCCATTACTGATAAATAAAACAAAATATTTAAATAAGATTTTAATAAACGAAATTATTCTCTAAGCCATCAATTAAAGTTAAGACTTATAGGCTGAGACAAAAAATAATTGAATGAAATCACAATTAAGTAATAAAAAATTTAATAATTGTATGAAAGAATAAATCAATTTATATATTACTAGGGCCGCGACTTTTAGTGACGAAAAATCCCAAAATAGTTAACTAAAATAGTGACGAAAAAATGCCAAAAAAGTGACAAAATAGTGAAAAAAGTCCGAAATAGTGACGAATAGTGACATAATTTTTAGCCAAAAAATGAGCAAAAAAAATTTTTATTCACTAATTTCAGTTGCAAATGAGGTAAATTTCCTTTCTAACATTTATCTTAACAAATATTGACATTTTTTAAATCAAAAATTTTGTCAAGAAAAAAATTTGGGTAAAAAATTTTATGAAAATTTTCCAATTCTTAGTGGTATTTTTCAAAAAAATTTTTATGTCGATTCTTAGGGGTGCATTTTTTGAAAAAAATTTTAGGTCGGTTCTTAGGGGTGCATTTTTTGATTTTATTGCATTTTTGTTAAGGAATTTTCCAAAAAATGTCGAAATAGTGAAAAAATAGTGACAAAACGCCTAAAAAGTGAATTTTCACTATTTTAAGTGACGAAACGCCAAAATAGTGATTTCTAGTGACGAAAAATGACGTCCAAATGAGAAAATTTTAATGCAGAAATGCGTTTTTTGAGCTCCTTTCTTCAAATCAATCGAGCAAAAAAAAAGTTTTTTCACTAGAAATCGCGGCCCTATATATTACCAATGAAAATAAGGGTAATGTAAGAAAAAATAAATTATAAATGTTTATAATAAATATTAATATATAAGAAAAACGAAATTGAAAATAAAAGGAAGAAACACCAAAAACAAATTTAATTAAAATATTTATTTCTAGGAAAATCTTGCGAAGAAACGAAGAAAATGATTTAATTAAGTGAAAATGTATTTCACCAAATTTCTTTTTGCCAAATTACATAGAGAAATTAATGATTACTTACTAAATTAAGAAAAAACACCGAACAGAAACAAACTTAATAATAAATCAAACAGAAATAATAATAAATTTATAAACCGTGTATACCATCAAAGATCTGTTCCAAAAAACCGATACATTCGTTGAAGCAAAAATTTTACTAAAAAATATTTATGATATAAAAAGTTAATTCAAATCTTCAAAAATGAATTTTACATGTATTTATATATTAAAAATAACAGTACCCAGCAGTAGGGCAAGTCCCTAACCTGATTATCAATATGAGACGGTGCATTTACCGTCGGTTGCCACACATCGCATATTGGCTGTATTAGACTACGTCTCAGTGCATTGGTTAAAAATATAATAAACAAAAGTTTTATAAAATTATCAAAATTACAACAAACAATAATAAATTCTTGAATTGAAATGAAAATGGACTTAAAAAATTTAGTATAAAAGTTGTAACATATAAAGAGAAAGACCAAGAAGTAGTATTTAAATTTTTTGTGTTATATAATATAACTTTTGATAAATTAGATATGATGCTATTAGAGATCAAATAGAGCTAAAAAATAAATATATTAATTAATTATTATTTACTAGCTTAATAATGGTAAAGAAGCAAATTTTGTTGTTCGCCGACAAATTTGATGCTTCTTGTTCGTGGGTTATACAATGTTAACAATTATTTTTTTTTGCTCAAGTTATGACTTTATTATAATAAAGAAAGTTTTCTTCTAAAATTTAAAATGGACGGACATTTAACAAACGGCGTTTAAATTAAAAAAGCAAAGCAGATCAATCTTATTTCAGAATAAAATGGAATAAACCTTACTAAATATTAAATTTAAGAAATATTTTCAAAAAGATTAAAAATATAAAACTTCTTTAAATACTTGAACTTTCTTTCACCATTTAATATTATATTCTATTTTTTCTACCATTTAATTTGAAGATCAACCTAATCTACGAAAATTGACCAGAAAAATAAAAAAATTCATAAGTTAAATTAAAAAACATAGTTTTAAACTTTGATATCATTCAATAAGAAATAAAAAACCCACAGTAGTATGAATGTGGATATTTTTATAACCTTAAAAAAATTAAAATTAATAATTTAAAAATTAAAAAAATCTTAAAAACAAAATAAAAAACATATTTAAAAATACAATATTTAAAAAATAAATTTTTACCAAAATTATGAAAGGAAAAAAAGAGCAGTTAAAGAATGTTATGCCGATACAAGAGAACTGAATAAAATATTCTAATAATAAAATAATTCGCCCATCTCAGGAAAATAATCAATTAAACAAAAATGCAGCAATAATATTTCTGAAGCTTGCATGATTATGGAAGAGCAGAACAGAGCACTGAAAAAACAAATTTTTCCTGTCTAAATTAAAAAAATGATATTAGAAAAAATAGATAAAATAAATAATATTAATAAAATTAAAGATACTAATACTAATATTATTTTAATTTTTAAGAAATTCATATAAACGAAAAATTTATAATAAAAAAGAAAAAAATATGAAAGAATCATTCAGAAATGTAGAAAAAATACAATGCTAAAATTTTTTGTGCAACATAAAGTTAATAAAATAAATAAAAACTTTTAAATTCGCATTAACACCGGCGCGAATAGAAGATCATCAAGCAATTATGATTACAAGCGTGGACCCAGTTTTTAATGTAAGTTTTCACAAACTAAATGAAAAAAAACAATAAAATTTAATTATATGGAATATAAAATATTACTAAATCTAAACAAGAGTAGGGGAGGTTATGTAGCGGACAAGAAATAATAATAATTGTTGTGCCGTCCAATCCCAAACCGGCAAAGTAAATAAATATAGAATTTATTCAAGTTGGAAAGACACAAATAAATAAATGAAGAGAAGAGGGACGGAGAACAAAGGGCGAATATTGATTGTACAATATAAGCAAAATAAATGGTTGACAACTGAAATGACAAGAATGACGGGGAGGTCAGAGGACGCGGGGTATTTATGGGGGACAGAAGGGAAGATAGAGAGAGGAGAGATAAAGGGAAGAGAAATAAAGGAATCAAAATAATATGGGCGGACAATAGAGTAGCGATCCCAGCATTTTCCCCATTAAAAAATCT
This sequence comes from Heterodera schachtii, assembly GCA_023374025.1. NCBI lineage: Eukaryota > Metazoa > Nematoda > Chromadorea > Rhabditida > Heteroderidae > Heterodera > Heterodera schachtii. The sequence goes on from SIJG01000109.1 coordinate 368,058, forward strand.
TTTTCCTCGGTTCTTCCGTGATTCGTCCGTCTGACATACAGGCAGTTGCGCTTGGCCACCATGCTGAACCAGCGGTGGTGCCAATGGCAAATCAAAAGCATCATTGAACACGTTCAATGCGTTTGTGCCGTTTTCGTCAGTGCTTCTCACAAGCAACTGATTGGCATGGAACCGTCCGAATTTTCCGTCAAAAAATTCAAGTCGTAAATGACACCTTTACATTTGGTGACTTTTCCGGAAGCGCCAAGGCTGAGAAAGACGATGCCGAGCGAAAACCTAATCGCCAAAGCAAAAGATCTCGGTTTGGTTCCATGGCGCCTATTGAACTGCTTCTCCATGGCCTCGTCTCGAATTATCGGTGCCTTTAGCTTTGGCTTCAACAAGTCCAATGTTGTGCGCGGTTTCCTTCCCAGGAACAATTCGGCCGGACTTTTGCACACGGAAAAACCTCACAAGGCGTGGTCCGGTATGACAATGTCTGCGGCCATTTTATTCTTTGCTGGCCAATGAGAGCAGACAACTTTCTTCACTTTCTGAGTCACCTGATCATTTTTCGCGGCGTTAGCCAAATCATTGTGATCCAGCGGGAGAGTTTTGGAAACAAAGTTCAACACTCCCGTTTCATTGCTTTCACGAATGTTTGCAATGATCACTTCGTTGTTCGGCACTGGTGTCTTCGCAATTAGGCGCGACCAAACATCCGCTTGACCAAAATCAGCCGTATTTTGGTATTCGATTTCGAACTTGTAGCCAAGCAATGTGATTGCCCATCTTTGCAATCGATTCGCAGTACATGCCTTAATTCCCTTTTTGTTACCAAAAATGGACAACAACAGTTTGTGGTCCGTCTGCAGAACGAAGTGTCTCCCGAAGAGATACTTGTGGAATTTCTGAACGGCAGACAATCGCTAAGCCTTCCTTCTCGATTTGAGAATAATTCTTTTCTGCTGCTGACAAGGACGATGATGCATGTGCGATGGCTTTAAGACTTCCGTCCGAAAAGCGAGTAGAGATCACGGCTCCAATTCCATGCTCAGAAGCATCATTTCAGAAATCGCCTGAATTTTTGCTTGGTCCGGTCGTCTTCCGTCCTGATCAATAATAAATCCGAGATATTTGATCTGGTCTTGACAAAAGAAATACTTCTCAGGCTTGACACGTAACCCAAATTTTTCAAAACGCTTGAAGACTTCTTCAAGGTCTGATGATCTTCGGATGATCGGCTCACGATGATTCTTCAAGGTGTGTATGATGATCTTTTGATGATCGGGTCACGACGATCACATCATCCAAATATGCCGTAGCAAATGGACAGTCGGCCAGCAGCTTTGCAAAATATCGTCGGGCAATGGGAGTGGATGCTGATGAAGCAGCAACGCATTGTTCAAACCGGTCGAAAAATCGGCACAATACGCGCTGACCCATTGGCCTTCTTCACCAACACAATTGGTGCGGCCCAATGAGTGTGATCAACATGTTTGATCACCTTCTGCTCCAAGAATCGGTCCAGTTCTTCCTCTAGAGAACCAACCGTGTGTTGTAAGGCACTGGCCGGGGACGACAGCAGAAGGGAACAGCATCGGGCCTCAATTCCAAATGAGCCTTTGCTTTTGTGCAATGTCCAAGTCCCTCCGCAAAAACAAGCGGAAATTTTGTTTGGAGCGCCGTCAACGTGGTCTTCGGTTGAGAAATCGGCGACATTTTCGCTTCCTTCTTCACCACATTGACATTCATGGCCTTTTCTACTTCCCTTCTGAAAGCGTCCAATAGGCCAAAACATCCAACATATCAATTCCCAAAAGATTTAGTGAGCCTTTCTTGGTCAATAATATTGCCCATTAATTGTTTTTCCTCCAAATGAAAAACGTGCTGTGCCTTTTCCCAAAAGCCTACAGCTTGTACCATCATGGTACACGGCTTGCTCATTGCAGTGGGTGAGCTGTGGCTTTCCAGTAGCCAAATGTGCGTCTTCGTCCAGCACAGTCAAGCCGGCACCCGAATCAAGCACGAATTTGATCGGATTGTCATCCACCCAGATCGTCACTTCCATCAGTCGTGTCGATCCATTTAGGGTGTTCACCATTAGGCCACCAATTCGCAGGGCATTCATCTTTTTGCCTAGCTTTGGTCCCTATTGCTTTGCCAGCCATTCCTGGTGTGCGGCGCACATACTCTGCACATTTCCAACTTTCGAGCATTTTCGACACATAGTCTTCAAATGCTGACATTGCATTGGAGTGTGGTCTCTGCCACAACGCCAACATGATTGCTGCTTATAGCCTTTTTCTCCTAAATTGTCCTTCTTCGGTTGTTGCCTGCGCTTTACAGCCAAAATGTAGGAGTTCGATGGTCGCTCCATTGCTTTCGCTTCAGAAATGGTGGAGAGAAACATTTGTATGTCGTTCACAACACTTTCATATGTTGCTCTGCACCATCGATCGGTAACTTTGACAGTATGCGCTTTCGCAGCTCAGCATCTTTCGGCGATTTGAGCGCCACGAGGAGCATCAAGCAGTTAAACTGCTGTTCGTTGAGTTTCTTAAACTCAAAATCGCTTAACAGCCTTTTGTGGCGGTTGATGAAGCCGCAAATTCCTCCTCGTCTTGCTTTTCAGCCTTTAAGCACTCAAATCGGTTGATCCATACTGACTGCTGCTTGGTTCTTTTCGGTTTTGTGACTCCCCCTGAAACTTTCAAATAAAAAGTCATTATTAGGGTAATTTGAGGCGCTGATCATGAATTTGACATTTATTTTTCAAAATTCCGAATCCCTAATCCGAATTCGACCCAAAATTCTAAATTCATAAATTACAAGGAACATATTTCTAGGGGTTTTCGAGGTCGCTGAAAACGGTTATGACATCCAGTCGAGTGTGCGGCGGTTTTTTAGCGCAATAAGCAAATTCAATCTTTTATATTTGACGTTCTATCGTTTTTGTTCAAATTTTAAATTTTGTCGTAAATTAAATCTTGGTTTTTGTTCGAATCCGGGTTCGAGTTTTGGAATTTGGCCAAAATGGATCTCATAACCGTTTTCAGCGACCTCGAAAACCCCTAAAAATATGTCTTCATTGTAATTTATGAATTTCGAATTTTTGTTCGAATTCTTGTTCGGGATTCGGAATTTTGAAAAATAATGTCATATTCGTGATCAGCGCCTCAAATTACCCTAGAAATGACTTTTTATTTGAAAGTTTCAGGGGGGGTCACAAAACCGAAAAGTACCTGTTGCTTCGCGAATAAGCTTACCTAACAGCATTTCCGAAGTCTTTGGAAAGTCAAACTCAGTTGGCTTTTTCGGCAAACAGTGTTTGGTGTATTCGCTGCAGGCCGATTCGCTTAGCTTTGTCAGCACAGCTTAACCTTCAATTCGTCCTGCAGGTTCGGCGCGGAGCAGTCGAGCGCGAGGGAAAAGCTTTCCAGCCAACCCTCGATGTCGCTTTCGCCATGGTCACCAAGATCAAAACAATTGAGTTTGCTAAACTTGGCATTTGAGTCGGTTACGCTGGTGCTGCTGCATGCTGCGCAGTCAAGAACTGCTGGAACACGTCGGACAGTTGACGGATTGCTGCTTCGGCCATTTGATGTTCACTGCTCACAACGATTGAAGAATTGATGAACAGCTAAAGTTGAACAATCAAAATTGTTTTGTTCAAAACGAAAACAAAAAGTCGAGCTGATTGAGTTCGATGTCGGCAGGGCGTCGCCAATGTTGTGCCGTCCAATCCCAAACCGGCAAAGTGAATAAATAAAGGATTTATTCAAGTTGGGAAGAGACAAATAAATAAATGAAGAGAAGAGGGACGAAGGACAATGGGCAAATATTGATTGAACAATATAAGCAAAATAAATGGTTGACAACTGAAATGACAAGAATGACGGGGAGGTCAGAGGACGCGGGGTATTTATGGGGGACAGAAGGGAAGATAGAGAGAGGAGAGATAAAGGGAAGAGAAATAAAGGAATCAAAATAATATGGGCGGACAATAGAGTACGATCCCCAACAATAATAATAAAACTTCATTTCAAAACCACAAATGATTAAATCGAAAAAAAATTTTAAACAAAATTATACAAATGAGAAACGGTTAGTTTAAACAAATCAGAAAGATAATAAATCTATTTCAATAGAATAATTAACAAAGAAATAAAAATAATAGAATATTTTAAAGCTGAAGCGTAAGTTATTTGAAATTCATAGAAAAACATTAGAATTTGTAACTACTGAAACAAATTAAAAAATTTATTTTGATAAAAATTGAAGAAGAGATACCACAAAATGCTGGTTTAGGAAAATAAAATTTAAAAAGAGAAATTGTAAGCAAAATAAATTATTATTATATATAAAAAACAAATAAACAGTTATTTTATATTCTTTTAAAATCATTTTCATTATTATAACAGTTGATGAAAAATACCAAACTTTTGTTAAATAAGTAAAATTTCTTAAATTAATTCTAAATAATTCAAAAAAATATAAGAAAAAGTTAGCATAAAAATATAAATCGGTTTATTTCGTTAAGAATGCAAAAAAAATATAAACATTAATAGCAATTGTGCTGTCAAAGAGGAAAAGGAGCAAAAGAATTTCAAAATATTGAAAAGTTAATTCATACATATATAAATATTTTTATTAAGATAAACAAATAAAATTTTTCAAATTTGAAAAACAAAAAATTGTAGAATGAAAAAATTTGTTGTATTTTATACATGGTTTTTATCTGTTCTTTTTATCAGAAACGTTCTGATTTCGGGGTAGCGACCAAATTTTGTTTTGGTCCCTTAAATTGTTCAGAAAATTTGCAATTTTATGGCGTAATGTCACTCAGAAATCCAAAATTTCCTTCGAGGCGCCAATCAGCACCACTCGTACCCTAAAAATCCTTTATTTTCTTAAAAATTTCCTTAAAACCACTTTGAAAATTTTTTGGACAAAAAATTTTTGACCCATTTTTCGAATACAGTTCGAACAATTCAAAACCGATTGGAATGTCTATTGTTTTCTCTTATAGCCCTTGAAATTCTGAAACAAATGACACCACTCCCACATCCTAACTCTCAAAAACAATCGATTTTCATTTTTGATTGAGATGGTTTGTATATAACGACATAACACATTCGAACATATGTACTACATTAAGAGAGTTCAAAATTTTAGTAAAATCACTATCATATAATAGGATAGAGATGTTGTAATTCGATGTAGACTGGAAAAGAGAAAAATATTAAAAAGTAATAATTATTGTGATTTTTTAAAATGTTGCCATAGTTACCAAAGCAACTTTTAAATCATGATAAAACTAACATGCTCTAATTTGGAAAAAGATAAATAATTAAATAAAAGTTTTTAAATAAGAAGTATAATTTTTTTTGCATATTGATCTTTTGACGCTAGAAAAACATAAAATATTTGCGATATTTTACTATTATTTTAATATGCTAAAAATAGAAATAAAACTAAGCTATAATGAAAATAAAACTATTATCTTAACAAAATAAAATTAATATCTAATGAAAATAAAATTATTAATATTTTTTTAATATCAATTTTGTTGAAAATTAATGTTAGTAAAAGCGTTTAAAAACCCCAAAAATGCCATTAAATGCCCGAGTTTGCCTCTTAAAAACAACATTGAACCAAGAATACACCCCCTAATAAATATACCAAAGCAATTGGGAAAAAGGACAGAAGGGAGCAAGATAAACCAATTGCAATGCAAAAACGTTAAACTTTAAAGTTTATTATTCGAAAAAATTTATAATTGATGCGTTTGAAACAGATATATGTAAATCTATGTAGACTGGATGAATGAATGATATATGAATATTCTAAAATAAAAAAATTATAGGTATTAAAATAGTCAAAAATGCAAAAGAAAACTAAAACCATTAAAAATTTGTCATTCAAAAACTAAATAAAAATTTAAAAAAGTGACAAAAATACAATAAATAATAATTCAAAATTACTGTGATTTTTTTTGAATGTTGCCATCGTTGCAAATAATTCGTAAAATGAAAATAATTCCAACCGTAAAGTGGACTGACCGATGGAATTCATTTTTCAAGATGAAAAAAAGACAAAAAATCATATTTTCCTATATAATTGCATTAATTGCAAAAACACAATCAAAATAAGTTACCCATAAACAAAATTAGAACTTTTTAATGAAAAAATTTTAAACAATGTTCGTCTTAGTTCACTGTAGTTTGTTCATCGACACCTTGAACAAGCTTCAGAGACCAAGCAATTAATTAAAATATTTTAATGAATTAAAAGAAGCGCATAAAAAAATTAAATGTAATATATAGCAAAAATACATTTCAAGCTTTATGGCTTTGATAAAAAATAATGAGATTGAAAATTTAAAGAGCAATAAAATTAAAACATATAAAATAAAAAATGCAAGACAATTTACAATAAATAAAAAAATTCCTTAAAATTTTGCCATCGTTCGATTATAATATTATACCAGGTTAATAAAGCCAGCAGTGCCAGTGCCAGTGCCCCAGGGCTAAGCCTATGGCCTTCATTGTCCATGAAAAAAAATAGCAAATAGAAAATCCTTTGCAGTTTTGAAGCTTAAAATTATATGAATAAAATTATAAATAAGAAATTTAACCGAAATAAAAAATTGTATAATAAATATTAGAGTTGAGCGAGACCGGGAAATTTGACAAAAACCGGGACCGGTACTTACCGGGACCAGAAAAGTCGGGACCGGGAACAAGTTTTTCGACCGGGACCGCGGAAAAAACCCGGGACCGGGACCAACCGGGACTTTTGCCAAGTGAAAAGTTTTTTGAAAAAAATTGAAAATTTAAGTGCATTCATAAATGTACCCATAAAATTTTGTATTTACGTTTTGGGGGACGAGTTCGAGGAAAATATTTAAAAATTTTGATTTCAGGGGGTGGGTCTTGGAATTTTCTGAGTCCCAAAATTCTGTATTTTTTTAAATAAATTAATAATGAAAGTAAAAAGGTTTAGCCACTTGACCACTTATGCATGTGAAATCAACCTAATATAAAAATGTAAAATCGAAGATTACAAACTAATAGAACAATATAAAATTTAAAAATTGACGAACAAGACCGGGAGCGAGTCTGACTAATAAATAATTTATTTGTTTTTCAAATTCACTGAGCTAAAAAACAACAAAAAATAATTTTCTGATAAAAATTCCTTGTTTTTTTTCACAAAAAAGATTGCAAAACCTTCCTATATTAACCAAATTATAAATAACAATTTCGGAATTTCAATTGTGCCACCAAAGAAGGGGCAATTATACCCTTTAAAAATAGCATTCAATATATTTTAAATGTTTTTTCAATTATGATTCAAAAATATTATTTTTTTGTAGATCAATTCTAAGTTTAAGAAGCCACAATCATTTCACTACTGACGACGGTAGGATTAGTTTCAATACCCATATGTTATTATTATACAGCTTATTAAATAATTATTTTTTGAAAATAAAAATTTTTTTATATGATTCGAAATAATATTTTATATAAATTCAGTTAAAACCAATTTCAAAATATATCTCTGTAATCGTCCAAGCTCAAAGCAAGGAGTATTAAAAAAACAGACAACAAATAAAATAAATTGATCGCCTCGATAATATTTATTTTGACATAAATTGCACAGATTTTGACTAAAAATAACCAAATTTAAGGATTTTTGGGTGATTTTTTAAGAAAAAAAGGTTTTTTTTGCGGGGGGGGGGGGGGCGGCGTGCTGATAGGAGCGAATTTTAAATTTATTTCTAACAGATATTCAAATTTGCAAAATATGTACTAAAATATGTAAAAAAAAGTCCAAACTTTTGTTTGCAAACACAAAAAAAAGTGTTTTTCCTACTGATTAGGCTATGGAGAAGCCAGGAAAAAATATGTGTATTTCATAAAATTAGCAGCCCTAATCATGATTTACTCAAGGAAAATTGGAACTCAGATTTTTTAAATTTTTCTTGCGGCACACTTTTCCAAAAAATTTTGTGAATGTGCGAGGTGAGAGGTCCGGCGGTGCCGACAGGCGCCGCCGGGGAAATTTTTTGAAAATTTGAATACAATTTGTTAACAAATTTTGTACAAAAAATAAGCAAATTTTTCGATATTGGGCTAATTTTTAAGAAAAAAAGATAGGAATTTTGGGGGACGGCGGTGCCTATAGGCGCCTCCAGGGGAAAATTTTAAGATATGAATGTTGTTAGAAATTAGCCAAATTTTTAGAAGTTTTCCTCTTTTTAGATGAAAAAAAGGATTTACTCCCAAATCAAACACTTAGAAACAAGAACATAAAGAAACCCTGTATTAATCAGAAAAAAAATTAATTAAAGGAAAAAAAATTTATTTTTATTTCATAAAAATTTCTCAAGATGTTTAAAAAAATTCAAAATTGTATGAAATTTTGCCTTATATCCCACGAATATGCCATTCTTAGGGGTGTATTTTCACCCCCGCGCCCCCGCTGGGGTTAAGGTCGCGGGGGCGGGGGTTGCGGGGGTCTGAGTCACGGGGGCGGGGACGGGGGTGAGCCCAAAAAACTGTCCCGCCCCCGGCGGGCGGGGGTGACGGGCGCGGGGCTCGAACCCTATCCAAAAGCTTTAAATTTCGGCTTACCATGCAAATGATTATTTGAATTTTTTAACTATTTAGGTAATGTAAAAATAAAGTTTTATTCTTAATATTATTATTAAATTTAATTAAAATGATAGCTTTATTGCGAATGGAAAGTCAAATTTATTTTTTGGAATATTTTCCTTGAAATAAATATTTAAAATATATTTTTATTTAAAATAATTATTTGCTAGATTTTCAATTTTGTCTAATAGTTACATCATAACTCAAGAGAGGGAGATAGAGGGAGGAGAGAGAGATAGGGTGGGAGAGAGCGAAAGAGAGTCCAAGATATAAAATTTCAAAAAAGGAAATAAAAGAAAATGAAATTTTTATTTAAAAAAAATAATAATTATAGTATTTTCTCAATTTAGCGGAAACAAAATATGCAAAATTATCATGAAAATTATATATTTATGGAAAAAATTAAATCAAAAAAAATATATATAAATTTCGAAATAATTAAGCAGTAAATGAATAAAACTAATTGAAAAATTGTTGCAAAAAGATTCAAATATATGTGACAATTTAACGATTACCCAGCAATGTATGACCAAGAAAAAAAAATTAAATATTTTATAAATTTAGAGGGACCGATGATACAGAAACATGATGAAAATTAAAATATTTACAAATACATATTAACATAGAAGATTTCCAATAAAAAGAAGAGTGGGTATTATCGGAAGACACCAAAAGTAAAAATAGGAATAAAAGACGTAAAAATTAAAATTTTAAAAACATATTAATCAGAAAATTAATAAAAAGATAAATTGAAAAAATAATATTTAAGGTAAAAAATATTTGTAATTCACAACAGATAATCGCCGAATGTGACAAAAGGAATTTAATTCAGTTTTAAATGAAAATAAAATGATAATGAGCCGTAATATAAATAAAAGATGTTTAAATAATATTTTTATGATTCCTTATTATTTTGTTTTTTTAATATTAAAAAGCATAATAAACTAAAATAAAAAATTAAATATTTTATTTTTCTAAAAGCAAATATTTTAGGAACAAGTATTTTCTTAACGATATTTATGAAGCGTATTAATTTAGAAACTTTAAAAATGTACAAAAAAAATAAACATTTAAACCGCACGCGCGTGTACCTGCGGTGGGCGCGGAGCAGTAAATGAAAATACTGAGCATCCGCGTGTGCTTCGGGATAATTAAAGAATGTAAAAATAAATATTATTGTTATGAACTTTGACAGATGTCAAATAAAATTCGATAAAATCATTGCCGCAGGAACAACAAAAAAGCTCAACTTGATTAAAGAAAAGAAAATATTTAAAAAATTTTAGCTATTAAAATATAAATATTAATAATAAGCATTACCATGAAAGTGGATCCCAATTTAAGAATATACACGATATGAGTAATAATGTTTATTGTTAGGATTCCATATTAATTTAATTTTTCTTTTTAATATTTACAAACATAATAAACTAGAAAATTTATATTATTTGATTTTTCTAAAAAGCAATTTTAACGATAATTATAAAGCAAGCACAAATTTACAAATTTTAAATTGCACGTGAAATGAAAAGTTGCAATATTAATAAAAAAAATAATTTCGAAAATTGGAAATAAAAAACTTTTTTACACACACCTATTTTTTCATAATAAGCGAAGCAAGAGATAACAAATGAACATTTAATGAAATTTAATTTTCATGTAAATTAGTTTTAAATTTTACAAATTTTACTAAAAAGCAAAACCCTTAAATTATTCGGATTAATTGAAGAATGTAAAAAGAAATATTAGTATGAATGGTGACAGATGTCCACCAAAATTCGAAAAAATCATTGCCTCATCATAAACACCAAAAAAGCTCAACGTGCACAAAGAAAAAAAAGTTTAAAAATTTTGTAAATCAGAGTTAAATATCTTAATAATTAAAAATAATATAAAACAAAATAATTCATATTTTGAGATACTCGCAAGTAATTAAATTTTATATTATAGATGAAAATAAGAACTTTTTTCGTTAAAAAACATTTTGAAATTATTAAAAAATTAAATTTCATACATAAAAAGCATATGCAGTCTTCGGCTTGCCGACTTCGGCCTGACGATTTCGGTTTCGTGAAAAAAAAAATAAAAATTTAAAAAAATAGGGAAAATTGAGGCTTGCAAAAAATAAAATTATATTTTAATACAAACACTACTGATAATACAGAATTAACCCTAAGATGAGAGCAGCTGATACTCGTTTACATCAAAGGAAACTTGACACATGAAGATTGATTTGTGAATGAAAAATAAACGAAAATGACCACTAAAGCTAAATTGAAAATAGTTTCTAAAAAAATAATAAAGCAAATACGGAAATTAAGGATAATTAATAACAATACAAAAAATGATTCATGTTAAATTTTATTTTCCTAATCATAAAGCTAATAAAAGAAGAGAATTTTTAAAAAAGATACTAAAATCTAGGATCTAATAAGAAGGTGTTACAAAATTAAAATTTTTCTATTTACCTTCGAACTTTGAAAATAAACAGCTTTCAATGGAAAAACTTATTTAGTATTATAAATTGAAATATTAAACTACTTAAAAACAATAATAAATAATAATTTTAAAAAACATATGTGAGCAAACTGCATTCTTTAATTTCAAAAATTTATTTAAATATTTATATTAATTAGATTAATAAATTAAATTGAAAGAATTGTAAAAATGGTAAAAAATATAAACTTTACAATGTCAATAGCCTAAAATGATCTAATGAATTATATGCCTATTACAATAGAAAATCATAGAACTAAAGAACAAATAAAAAATTTTGATAAATTTATTATTAAAGCGCAAATAATTATTAGCAATAATTAAACTACAAAAAAAAAACAAATTAGCTAGATTAAAAAAAATTATTCAAAGTGTTTTCACAAATAAAATCTGAGCAAAATTTTAAAAAAGTGGACTACTCCGGAATTAAAAATTATTTCAAAAAAAAATTCTTTAAATAGTTAACCAAAAATATTCTTTAAATTCCAAGATGAGTGCATTAAAGATATAAAACAAAAATTCATAGAATCAGAAGCAAAATGAATTAATAATTTTAAAAAACAGTAAAATTAGAAATAATTCCGTATAAATTGGAAAAATAATATCTCTTCGTGTTAAGCAATAAATTCCACCGATATAAGAAAGAATCAATATCAGATCAAACAATGATAAATTTACCACTAAAAATTGGGACAACAAATTGATCTCCATGTATACAAGAGAATTATTAAAATATTTATTGTTGCCCATTCATTAAACCGAATAACGTTCACGAATTGAAATTCCCATGCATCCCTTTGAACGAGAACAAGAGCAGCAAGATAATCGCAACTTATATTAATTAAATTTCTAAATGATTATCTAAACTATAAAAAAATATATATAATAGTTGAAAGCATTAATTTTATTTAAACAAAATTGCGATAAATTGCCAGCTTCAAATAGAATAAACTGTATAAAATCTGTGACAAGAGGTAAAAACAATCAAATAAAAGGTGTCTCTGCAATTCTATCAATTTTCCCTTCCAATGCCATTTGTGAATCTGTCTTTTCTGTTCTCAAGAACATCAAAACGGACGAGAGGAATAGTATTGGCATACCTTTGTTGAATTCTCTTATTTCAATCAAATTCAATTCAAAAATTCCGTGCCTAAATGTTCACAATTATTTTCTTTCATTGCCAAACTTGCTCAAACAGGTCAAAAGTGGTGATAAATATATCGTTTAAATGTTTTTGACGTTTTTTACAGTGACAATTGACCTAAAAAAATTGCCGGGTTATTGCCGGGTTTTTGAAAATTTTTGCCGGGTTTTTGCCGGGTATTTCAACTGGTTTGCCGGGTTTTTAGGTTTTGGCGATACCACACCTGATTGCATATGCGCAGAAAAAATATGTTAATCCATATAATTTACAACCCTATCTATAATTTACCAAAATATTGTTGAAAATTACAAAGATTTCTCTAATTTCTTTTAATTTTTTAACTTTTCCAAATGCTCATTTTCAAGGACTTCTTGAATTCAAGGATACTTTTAAATTTTCAAGCGGAAAGGCCCAATTTCAAGGACGTCCTTGCCATTCAAGGACGAATGAGAGCCCTGTTTTAATGTAAGAAAGATAAATTAAATGAAAGATTTTTATTAAATAATACCAAGACCAAAAAGAAATGTCTATTAAACAAATTTAGAAAAATTATATATTAGGGCAATGATTTAATTACACAATGTAAAGGGAACCAAGTAAAATTATTAACGCGAGAACAATGCGAAATCATGAGAAAAACAAAGAAAAAATGTTTAATCATTTTGTAAATAGTAATATTAAGCATTCTAAGAAATTTGAGCCTACGATGTCACAAATAACATGAGTAATTATATGTTTATTGATATAATAAAAATCAATTAAAGAACGACGCATATAAAAGAATATAAAAACAATTCTTCAATAAATTTTAAAAATTATCATAAAACAAGAAAAATAATTCATCTTAGAATTACACGAAAGCAAGTAAATTTATATAATAGATGAAAGCAAGAAACCTCTTTTGTGAGTGCAATTTGTTAAAGATTTTCACCAAAAATTTAAATTTATAAAAAGCTAAATTAGTTTAAAATGGGCCATGGCATTTCTAAAGCCTAGGATTGTGGCGTTAAAACTTCCTTGAAATAAATATGTTTAACACTTGCAAAGAAGTTGATAATGACGAGAACACAAATGAATTATTTAAAAAATTTTAAGATGCAGCTTTTGAAATATCTAATAATATTTTATATAAAATTCAGTTGAAACCACCAGCACTACGGAATTAGAACGGGAGCGAAAAATAAAGAAATTAAGAATTAATTAATAATTAAAAAAAATTAAAAAAAACATAAAAATTCTAATGATTAATCTCAACATTAAAAGATTATAAAAATAGAAGGAACAAAATAATACACATACAGCTGAACAACGGCCAAACACTGGCCCTTGTACATGAACATTAATCTTGAAAAAATGTAAAAAAAAAGTAAAATATAAGTGAAACTATAAATAAAAATAAATTTTGCTCATTTGCAGTCGGAAAAATGAAGTAAATAGAACGCATATAAATTAGAAAGAATAAGCTATTAGTTTAAGGTTAAATAATGAAGTCGAAAAAATTGATAATGAGGCAATTTAACGGGAGGATGGGGTTTATGTTTTTTTTAATTGTAAACTATATGATATAATAAAAACAAGGATTTAAATGGTTTAACAAAACTATTACTTAAATTTTATTAATTAGACCAAATGCAATTATTTTAAATCTTCTTCTTCAAAAAAAATAATATTTTATGGAGTTTAAGTGAAATAACCAATATTTATACAAAAAACTATATTTAAAAACATTGATTCAAATATTTTTAAGGAACGACATTTTAAACTATAAAATATAAATAAAAATAAATATGCTATATAATTGATCAAATGCAGTAATTAAATAAAAAAATATTTTGGAATTTTAATAAGATGAAATAATGAATTATGAGGCTGATATATTTTCGTCAATTATAGAATTTTTAAAATTTCACTGTTTTTATAAATTGAATCTTCTTAGTATTTATAATAATTGTTGTAATTGAGCCCATCAAAGACAAGAAAGAAGGAGATTAACGATATTTCAATAAATGGTAAATTAATTATAATATAAAAAATATGAGTCAACAATAAATATTAATACTTTTATGTTATGGAAGAGTTCGGAGGAAGTCAGCAATGGTCCACTGATCCCACATTATTTTCTTATTAATAATCTTCATAAAAACAAAAAAATTGAAATTTATCGCATAAGGAAAAGCTTAAATTGTAATACAAAAATTTTTTTTTGTAAATTTCGCTTAATACAACAATAAATTGTAGACTTTACAAAAACTGAAGCGTATAGAATGCATATAAAATAACAGCAATTTAAAATAAAAAACTACAAAAATATCGTATAAAGTGGATAAATAATATAAAAACGATTAAAAAGTTCGCTCCGGAGTAAGCAACAGATTGGCCCATACCAGCATGATGAGTCGTGAATGGAATGTTCTGAATACTTTTTTCAAATCAATTTTGCGAGTTGGTGGAATGTGAAAATACAGAAGGTTAATGTTAATAAATATTAAAAAAGCTAATAATTAAACTCCAATTTTACTATTTTTACAAAATTAAATAAAAGAAAAGTAATTCTTCTCTAGGCAGAAATATATAATTCTAAGAAATTATACGAGTAAATAAGAAAGTTATCAGAAAAAACAAGAATCATAAAAATATGCCGAATTAAATTAGATAATCTAAAAAAGAGACTTCATTTAGTTCGAAATTCTTAAAAAATAGTAAATTGCTAAATTTTAAATATGAAAGACGAAATATAATTGATCAAATGCAGTAATTAAATAAAAAAATATTTTGGAATTTAATAAGATGAAATAATGAATTATGAGGCTGATATATTTTCGTCAATTATAGAATTTTTAAAATTTCACTGTTTTTATAAATTGAATCTTCTTAGTATTTATAATAATTGTTGTAATTGAGCCCATCAAAGACAAGAAAGAAGGAGATTAACGATATTTCAATAAATGGTAAATTAATTATAATATAAAAAATATGAGTCAACAATAAATATTAATACTTTTATGTTATGGAAGAGTTCGGAGGAAGTCAGCAATGGTCCACTGATCCCACATTATTTTCTTATTAATAATCTTCATAAAAACAAAAAAATTGAAATTTATCGCATAAGGAAAAGCTTAAATTGTAATACAAAAATTTTTTTTTTGTAAATTTCGCTTAATACAACAATAAATTGTAGACTTTACAAAAACTGAAGCGTATAGAATGCATATAAAATAACAGCAATTTAAAATAAAAAACTACAAAAATATCGTATAAAGTGGAATAAATAATATAAAACGATTAAAAAAGTTCGCTCCGGAGTAAGCAACAGATTTGGCCCATACCAGCATGATGAGTCGTGAATGGAATGTTCTGAATACGTTTTTTCAAATCAATTTTGCTAGTTGCTGGAATGTGAAAATGCAGAAAGTTAATGTTAATAAATAATGAAAAAAGCTAATAATTAAACTCCAATTTTACTATTGTTACAAAATTAAATAAAAGAAAAGTAATTCTTCTCTAGGCAGAAATATATAATTCTAAGAAATTATACGAGTAAATAAAGAAAGTTATCAGAAAAACAAGAATCAATAAAAATATGCCGAATTAAATTAGATAATCTAAAAAAGAGACTTCATTTAGTTCGAAATTCTTAAAAAATAGTAAATTGCTAAATTTTAAATATGAAAGACGAAAGATGAGTGATGAAGCGACCATAATGGCACATGAAGAGGATAAATTATGTGAGATTAGTGATTACCGGAACTGGGACTATTCCCGGTTTACCCAGCCAAAAAGGACCGGGTTTTCAACCCGAAAAGCCCCGGTCCAGGTTTTTGTCAAAATTCCCGGTCCCGATCAGCTCTAATTTTCACAAAAATTCTTTTTTGGGTGCTTGTTGCAGAAAACTTGTTTTTGTCATGACAATTTCGACCGGACGCTGTGTGGATTATAAATTTGGTTTGCAACTAAATTTTGAAAATTATTATTTATTTTTTAATTGTATGATATACCGTGTCCATACAAATTTTCGAAAATTAATTTTGTGTTATACCGAGTTTAGTAGATCCACACACTTGTCGCCTATGTCCACAATTAGGTTCAAATTTAAGTTTTTTAATTCTTAGTCTCTTCAACAGCATTAAATTGAAGAAAATCCGTCCGGAGACTCAACATCTATGAAACTCATCCAAAACCGCCATTGCGACAAAAGAAAACTCATTTTAACAGTAGGGATGAAATTTTAGGTTTTCCTAATTTTTTATTTTTTGAATAAATTTTGTAATTTTAGATCCCTTAAAAGAGTTTTTCAGCTTTTTTTTTTAAAACTTAATTGGGGGTTTTTAGGACCTAAAGCCTACCTATTTTGGCAGCTTTCGTGCCTAAAATTGCATCACTAGTTATAAGTGTGATAAAGCACGGCTTTTTTTTGCCTAATTGATGTAAATGAAACTGTTAAAATAACCGGTTCTTGGAATGTTTGCCAGATGACCAGCAGTTTTTTGTTTGCCAGCAATTGGAAATCATTAAAAAACAATACTAATGTATTTAATCGATATTTTATTTTTCATTAATTGTTTAAGTGATTTTTAAAATATCTTGGTCTTTAATTCTCTATTACTTTCTCTCTTTCTCTGTCCCACTTCCTCCCTCGCTCATCTTTCTTTCTCTCTCTTCGTCCCTCTCTATTTATCTTATTCTCTCTTTCCTTTTCTCTCTCAATCTTTTTCCTCTTTCTCTGCCCCCCATCTCTCTCTCTCTCTTTCCTTTCTTTCTCTCAATCTTTCTCTCTCCCCTCTCTCTCTCAATGCTCCCTTTGTTTCTTAATCAATATAAAAAGACGCGGAGCCACCGTTCTACTGAAATGTGTTCTTCTCCCAATAATTACTTTCATTTGTTCGATTTAGCAGAAAGCGTGTTTCTCTTTTTCCCTTTCTAATTAAAAATTTTTGGCTGATTCACAATAAACTAATAATTCAAAAGTTAAAATGAGCTAAGACTGTTTGATTATTATAGAATATATTAATGAATATTATTTAAAAAACAATCCAAAACATTTATAAAAACAACATTTTAAATACCTTTAATAATATTCTTATATAAAAGATTAATGAAAAAATTAAATTAATGATTATTAACTATGTTATTTTAATAAAAAATTTAAAATCTAATCAACCGATAATATTTGGACTAAAACCAAGACAACAAATTAATATTTGTTTTGCAAAAACAAAGATTTTCTCCACCCATATCGATAATAAAATTTTATGACAATGATAATGGAAAATAATTATTCATTCAAAATAAAAAATTTTTATAATATTTTAAAAGTGAATTTTTTCTTGGACTGAAGGCCGATTTTCTTCGTTACGCATGCGAGTACACGAGTAAATGCACCATATTTAAATTTATACAACAAAATAAAAATCAATGTACCAAAAAGTTTTCATATCAAAAATAATTATGAAAAAATGCACCAGCAAAGAGCTTATTTTATATATTAAAAAGCGAATAAAATTTTTATGACTATATCTGACCATCAAAAAGAATTTGAAGCAAAGAATAGTCAAAGCGTAAATAAAGATAGCATAAAAAAAGATATTAATTTTTAAGTAAAACAGTACTTATGCAATAATTTAGCGAATTTAAAAAGAGATATTAAAAATTAACAAAAATTGTTTTTATTTATTATTTATACAAGAAAAATACGACGACTTCTTGAACACACGAATTTACGAGAAATTAAAATCCAAAACTTATCTAATTAAAAATATAAATTGCTAAAAATTTGGTAAAAAATTTTAAATTTTAAACTAATTAATAATAATGCTCTGTATACTAAAATAATATGTTAAAATTAATGCCATTTTTTGCACCTCACTCTTCTGTTTTTTATTTAGAAAAAACCAAAATTCACATATTTAAAATGTAATTTTTTTAGCACATAAATAATATTTAAATTATTTTTAAATTAATTTGCTTTCAAATGAATATTTTTTAGGTAATAAATAGGGTTACACGGGTCCGGGTACCCGACCGGGTCCTAGACCCGGATACCCGATTTTTTCACTACCCGGACCCGGACTCGGTTTTTTGAAAATCCAATACCCGGTACCCGACCCGGTAGGTCCGGGTCCAACCGGGTCCAAAAGTACACTGGTAAGAATGGGGGTCGGGATCAAATTGTTGACCAAAGTTGGAGGAAAGGAAATTTTTTTTTAATTAAATTAAGATTTATTTCAAAAATGAGTAATTTTATTGCTCCTGTGGCTTAGTGGTTAATCTTTTGGATTCTGTTTCCTGTTTCTCAGGTTCACTTCTTTCTCATAGCGATCTCTTTTAAATATTTTTTAAAGATTTTTGCATTTCATAAATCAAAATTTTAAATAAAATTACTTTCTGCTTTAATAAATAAATTTTTAAAAAATGTTGATATAATTTTTATACAATATCAAAATAATAAATTTTGAAGGAAAAATAGCATTTTTGCATAAATTTTCGATTTTCCTTGTTGGTGCCCCTCCAAAATCTACCTCATCCAAATTTTCAAAAAACTTCGCTAAATTTTTTCGAAAGTCCACAAAACTACTAATTTTTTGCTGAAAATCTGCTAAGAATATGGCCAAAATTCCCAATTTTTTCCCGGCGGCGCCTGTCGGCACCGCCGGACTCTAAATTCTTTTTTCTTAAAAAATTGGCTCAAAATTTAATTATTTTTTTGGACAAAATCTGTTACAAATCGCATTAAGAATTACAAAAAAAAATTCATGTTCGCCCCTAAGTATAAGCTTTTATTTTTAAGAAAAAATTACCTTATTTGAAAAAAAATAAATATTTTTTGGATTTTTTTCAGGACCCGGTTGGACCCGATACCCGGACCCGGACCCGGTTTAAAATCTTGGACCCGGACCCGGACCCGGCTTTTCTGGACCCGGCAATACCCGGACCCGATTTTTGCCCAAATACCCGGACCCGTGTAACCCTAGTAATAAACATGCAATTCCATATGTGTTCAAAGTACCAAAACAATGAGCGTTTAGTAACATTTAAAAGGGTTCTTATATGAATTTGCAATTGTGATGAATTCCATTATTAGTTGAAATGAAACGTGAGATAAGAAATGCGCCCTTAATAAAATTAAATTATGCATATCCGAAGAACGAACGGAATATGAATATAAAATCACATTAATTTTAAATTATTGAGAAAAATTAAATATAAAATATATAAATCCAACATAATAGCGTAATAAATAAAATAAATAAAGACCATAAGTAGATTTCTGTAAAAAAAATTTCCAATTTAAATCATAACATATTTTAATTCATTTAATTGGTAGTAAATTATAAGTAATTCTAAAACAAATTCAAAAATCAAAATATAGAATATAGAATAAAACAATCGTTAATGGAATGTAAAAATAAATATTTTATGATGATTAATCTCAACATATTTTAAGTGATGAAAAACCAATCAGAATAAAAATTTAATAGAGAAATTTGATGATAGGGCAGCGTACGTCCAAGAATTAAAGAAAGTTTTATTCCCAAGTCAATGGTTATGCCATACTGGGAAAAATACTTCTCAACTGAAGGCGAACAATATTTATCTGTCTGGGTTTTGGAAGAAAATGTTCAGCTATTTATAAGCGAAGATGCGGACAGAATTATAATCGGGAACAAAATGCAAGAAATTCTGAATAAAAATGGCAATTTGCTGAGTGAAAACAGGGAAATGACTTACTGGGAGGCTTATTTGAACATGCATGGGCAAATCTTCACACAAAGAATAACCCCTGAACTTTGGGTGACACATAAAAACATTTGGACTAACAATGACGAACAATATCATTGTCTGAATCGGCAAATGTGCCAATAATTATTTCCGACGACGAATGCGGCAAAGATGAAGCAGAAAAGAATGAGCTGCCAAAGGAACAGCAGGCCGTCAATTCGGCGCAACGGCCTTATGCGCCGATCCTGACCCCATTTCCACGTGCGCACGTGCAAGTGATTCGTCCCGAGCACGTCGACTTGTATAAAAAACAACACCGACTGGCCGAGATTGAACGGCAAATTCAGCTAATAAAAAAGGAAAAAGCGAAGATTGAGAGAGAAGAGGAGGTGGAAGAGGAGATCAGAGCACGGAGAGCAAAAATGAGAAGCGAAGAGAAGAGCAAAGAACGAAAGAGATCAAAGAAGCGAAAGCAAAGGCGAAGAAAATAAGAGAAGAAGAGGAGGAGAAGGCAAAGAGAGACGCAAAAGATCAGAGAGAAGTGCTCAAACAGGCGCTCCGGCGAAATGTAAAGATTTCGGAAGAAAAAGCGAAGGAAGAGAGAGAAGCAAAAGCGAAGAAAGATGCCGAAGAAAAGGCCAAAAAAGAGGCAGAAGCAAAAGCGAAGAAAGATGCCGAAGAAAAGGCCAAAAAAGAGGCAGAAGCAAAAGCGAAGAAAGATGCCGAAGAAAAGGCCAAAAAAGAGAAGCAGAAGAGAAAGCAAAGAAAGAGGCAGAAGCAAAAGCAAAAAAAAGATGACAAGGAAAAGGCAAAGAAAGAAAGAGGAGACAGCGAAACAATCCGGGGTAAAATCAAGAAAATCGAAAAAGAGAAAAAATAAGAAACTTAGTGAAAGCGAAAAAAGCGAAGAGAGAAAAGAAGCAGAAGGGAACGCGGATGGTCAAAAAGAACCATTAAGCGCGGAATGGCAGTGGGCAATTGACGAAGTCCAAAAGTTGTGCGTAGACAAAGAAGCAGAAGATAAGACAAAGAGAGAGACAGAAGAGAAGGCAAAGAGAGACGCAGCAGAAAAGATGAGAAGGGAAAACGAAGAGAAAGGAAGAATGGAAGCAGAGGCCAAAGCCAATAAAGACAACAAAGGAAAAAATGCCCAATAGGATCATACATTGCTTATTATGTTGATCCAAGGGCAGAGGAATCGATTGAGGGGAGCCCTGAGGAGGCGAGAAAAAGGGAGCAAAAAATAAAAGAAGATTCCCCCGGAAGGGCGCGGCAAATGGGGTGACAACAAATCGGAAGTTGGCCGATGGACGGGCCCCTCCACGGGATTTGTAAATCAATGGCACATTCCGCGCAAGAGGCCATTAGATGTGAGCCCGGTCAGAACGCTGACCACCGAGGCAAAAGTTGAAAAAGTGAGAGGACTTCTCTTAGAATGCACTCACATCCTTCGGAATGTGATGGATGAGATGGCGAAGAAAAAGAAAGAGGTGATAGAAGAGAAAAAGGATGAGAACAGAAAGGAAGGTGAGGAGGAAGAGAAGCAGAAAAATAAGAGGCAGGTTCAAGCGGCAGAGAAAGAAAGAAAGAATATGGACCAAAGCGCACAAAATACATAATATATATACATATAACCAATTATTAAAACATTGGCCTTTTACCATTATACCTCTCGCACTCTCATTTCCTTTTATGTTTTCTCACTCTCTCCTTGTCCCCATTTCACACAATCACCACTAAACGCCAAACAACCACAACAACAACGAAAACGACATTTCATTAATTACAATTTAAAAACTACAGCCCAAATCTGAACGCCGAGGTCGGCGTTCATGCGCAGCAGGGGAGTGTTATGCCCAAAAAATCAAAGAACAACAGTTGGTCCCGTTTACGCCACCCTTCGTCCCTCCTCTTTTTGTTTTCTGCCCATTAACTCTCTTTCGACATCCCCGCCCACTCAAAAATGTTGCCTTCGATCAGATATAAGGCGGGATTTGGGGCCAATTTGATCAGTTGCTGCTTTTACACTTTCGCCAAATAAAAGTGTTGTTAACAAATCTTCTCTTTTCCCCCAAAAAGACACAAAGAGGGCCTTCCAAATCTTAAGCGGGGTGCGCCTCCCGCGCCGTGAATGTCCGGCGGCGGGAGGCCCAACACCCAACAAGGGCACGCTTCACTCTGCGATAAAAATGAGAAAATAAAGAAGAAAGCGACCGTGATTTCCCAAAATACACAAAGGCTAAAAATTTTTAAATAAAAAACAAAACGGATAAATTTACTAACATACTAAAAATTCCTACAAGGAAATTGCGGATTAAATTTTAAAATTAATATTGATTTCAAAAAATGCACGTATTGCTGAAACGTGTCACTTATCTCAAGTTAATAAATGTACAAAAAAACTACTTTTTGCAGAATAAAAATAGCTATATTTATACTACGAAAAAATATTGGATAGAAAGGATAAATAATCAAATCTGTTCAAACTATTTTTCATTTAAAAAGCATAATTTAATTGATTGATGAAAAACAAAAAAACTGTCATTTCCCTGAGAATTATTTTTGTTACGAACGGTATTCTTCATGTGAAATTGTTTTGAATGATGAAATAATTTAATTAACAAACAATGGCATTAATAAAATTTAAAAAATGTTATATTACAACGAAGAAAAATGTCCAACCGACCTTAGACTCGGAAGAGAAAAAATATAGATATTAAAAGCAATACCAAATAAAAGGAATCAGAATAGCATAATGGTTTTACAATAAATTAAGAAAATAATTTAAAAATTTAATGATCACCTTAGTGAAATAAAGTATATTTTTAATTGGAACAATTAAAAAAATGAAATACTCAATGTAATTTAAAAATGAGGTAAAAAATTATTATACCAATTGGGAATAAAAATAATTCAATGAGCAATTATAATAAAAAGATAAACCGTAATATCTTCATATTCAGAAGTCGAAATAGAAAAATAAAAGCTATAATGTCACGGTTGGAGCATTGAAAAAAACAATAACCTTTAATTAAAACTTATATTTGAAAAAATGCTGCAATGCTCGAAATTTTGTTGCGTCGCGCAACAAACAGTTTAAAATAATCGATTAAATTAGTTCCAATCCCGTAAGGGATCATGTGTGAATTTAAATTTTTGAAAGTTCAAGTTCAACAATATTGTTAAAATAAAATTTTCTGGTATTGTTGTTCAATACAATCAAGTTGCCCGAAATCATATTTAAATAAACGAAAACGCAATAAATTAAATAATAGAATTCCAAAAAAAAGTTTATGAATACAAATAAAGCAATAAATTTTACTCTGTTAAGAATATTAAATTTTTCTTATAAAGAAAGTAAGCCCCATTCATTTAACATGGCATAGCCACGAAATACGAAAAAGTTAACTAAAAGAAAGAAAAAAAAGCAGCAAAAATTTATGTAAAAAAGAAAATATGATAAAATTATATTTTCAAGTTAATTTAATACTTTTTAGAAAAATTTGACTAAAATATGAAAAAATTTATTATTTTAATAAAGTTAATAAAACATAACAAACCTTTTTTTAAGTCTTAGAAAATTGAAAACAAAACCACTGGAGCACTAAAAGAAATCATCAGTGACCTCATTCTCATGGGAGTTGTAAACGTCAAAGTTTATAACAATTGATAAATAATTTTAAAATTTATTATAATAATTTCTTTATTTTTGAATTTACAATTATAACAATTCCTAATATACATAAAATGAATCAGTGCGCTAACTAATATTTGAAACAATGATGCCAGTACTCGTTTTTTATTGACAACCAACAAGGAGTTTAAAGAAACATTAATTTAGTTAATTCCCGTAAGAAGACATGTGAATTTAAAAATTAAATTAAATATTTTTAGAACAGAAGTTTCTAGTAAAATAAAATAGAAATTTTCTAATAATTGTTATTGATATATGCAAGTGACCGAAACCATATTTAAATGAGAAAACATCAAGTTAACACCTTGAATGGACACTATCAGAAGACGCCAAGATTAAATGGAAAATAGAAATAATTATTAAAAGATTTGAATATTTTACAATAATAAGCAGCTTTATATATTACAAAATAAAAATAAGCGAAAGACACAATAAATTAATTAATCAAATTCCCAAACAATTTTTTTATGAATACAAAGTAAAGGCAAATACAGGAATAAAAATTAAATGTCTGTTAAGAATATTCATTTACAAATAAAAAAACTAACAAAATTTAAGAGATAATAACGAAAAAATTTTAAACCGAAGCACTCAGTGCACTCAAAGGAGCGACCGAGGACGCTTCTCATTCTCATGGGAGTTTGTAAATGTCAAAATTTTGAGAGTTTCCGATAAGATAAAAATATTTATT
>SIJG01000109.1:393408-437669 GCA_023374025.1 Heterodera schachtii
TAAATATATATATACAAACAAGAAAATTTATAGCCGGCGTAATCTACGAGAATATGGTGTATGGCAACGAGAAAATGAGATCATTCTAATTTTTAATAAGAAAATTGATAGAAAAAATTAGAAAAATTTAAAATTATTTTTTAAATAAACAAAATTTCAAATATACAGAATATCATCACAAAGTAAATGTTCATTTTTATAACGCTTTCTGATTCATAGAATAAAAATTAAACGAGAAATGCTGCGTATATTAAAAAGTTTAAACAAAACAATATCAGTTTCGTTTTCAGAATTACAGTTCGAATTTGATAAGAAAAATAAAAGGCATGGATACAAATGAGCTAGTATTAAAATTAAATTAAAAGTACGATTAACAATTGCATCAAAAACAAAGCATATAAAATTAAAGAAAATTAACTCATAAAAACTACGACATATTGATGGATCATTTAAGTTTGCGAATAATTATATTTTTTTATTCCACTCAAATAATTTGTAATGTATTTATTTAAAAAAAATAATATTTAAATAAAAATTATTTCAATTTATGAGTGATGTAGATTTCTCACTAACAAATAAGGCAAACTAAAAATATAAGCCTATTTTATAATTCTGAAATTCTTTTTATCAAAAGTCAAATAAGCAAAGATTTTGATTTAATTTTTATTCTGGCAGAGTACTGGCATTATGAAGAGAAATAATCACTGATGCATGCAGTTGACTACACGGATCCACGAGATGATAAAATTAACTAGCCAAGAAATATGCCAAAATAAGATTTTTCATTTGGCAAAATTCAATATAATATAACTATATTCCAGAAAATTCATTATTATTCTTTAAAAAAAATTTAAATAAAAAAAGACTTTGT
The DNA here is from genome assembly GCA_023374025.1 of Heterodera schachtii. Classification (NCBI taxonomy): domain Eukaryota; kingdom Metazoa; phylum Nematoda; class Chromadorea; order Rhabditida; family Heteroderidae; genus Heterodera; species Heterodera schachtii. The sequence continues at coordinate 394,280 of SIJG01000109.1, forward strand.
GTTTATAATTTCAATAAAAGCTAGAAAGGCATAACTTAAAATCAAATGCTTATTTAACATTACAATTATTGTTGGACCTTGAAAATACTTTAAATACGTTATATTTATTTATTCTTAAATGAAATATGAATATTCTGTGCCATTTGGTGCCTAATAAAAATTTATTTAGTTTACATTAGTTTGAAAGAAAAAGCACAAAACTTAAATGTTCATTTTATTTAAATTCGATTCATTGAAGAAAAAAAGGACCAAATTTTTAATATCATATTTATTTAAAATAAACATGGCTTAACGAAAGGATCTAAATTTAAAGCTTAGATAATAAATTCGATTTACTATTAACTAAATATTATTTATATATAAATTGATAAATTGTTAAAACAATTTTGTTAAGCTCGGAATTTGGAATTTTAAACCAATGTATGAGAATATACAAATAAGTTACACACTTTAAACCTTGATAATAAAGCAAGAAAACATTAATATATTAATTAAATATTTGAAACTATAAAAAAATAAAATAAAAGCAAAATGAAAAAATCAATCAAATAATTCAATTACATTGGATTGTTGCCATAAAATAAAACTAATATTATAAATGAAGTTGGATTAGTATAAAATAGAGAAAAAATAAAAAGTAAATAAATACATAATGATATACATTTTAAATAAAAAACTCTTAATTGCAGAAATACCTTAAAAACTCTAGACAATTGAAACAACAACCCGGTCAAAGAAGACTAAATAATCATCATCCTTTTGCTTTAAGATAAATAATATCAAGTTTCATTCTTAAAATTATATTATGATAATTATTAAAAATAAATTAAAAATTAACTGTCATTATCAAGAATTAATGAAAGGATTGTTATTATTTAACGAAGAAAAATATTGAAACTACAAAAAGGCCCAAACAAATAAATATGAATATTATTTGAAAAGTTATTAATAGAAAAATTTAATAGAATTTTTTTCTTTCTTCAATACCTTATAATTTTTGAAAAGAGAAATAAAAAAAATTAATTATAAATGAAATGTTAACTTTATGCACTCTTCGCAAACTGCATCAGAAGGTTCCACCAATAAACTTGGATGTAGAGAATGGCAAATCAACCTTTTTATGCTTTTTGCGGGGTATCAATTTAAATGTTGATATTTATTTAAATCAACTAACATTATGCCATCAACACAAATATCAACATAAATTTTGAAAATTGCGATAATTTTTTAAAATTTGATTCAACGGGTAATAATTTTAATTGGATAGATAACGCAAAAATGAGAGAGCGTTGAATTTCAGTCCCTGTCATACAAACATTTTTGATAAAGGAGAAAAGAGAAATTTTTTTTAATAGAGAGTGCAATGGGAAGTGAATTCACTTCCCTTCTTCGCTGATTATTTTGTAATAGACTGGGGCTGAATTTAACACCCTCTCATTTTTCTGTTATCTCTCTCCCCATTTTATTTTTCCGCCAAAATTCATATTTAAAAAACAGCTTTAAATTTAAAAAAATTGCTTTAAATTTTAAAAAATAATCTGAATTTTAAAAATAGCAATGATATTATGTTGATGGCATAAGGTATGTTGATATTAAAAAATATCAACGTCAATGTTGATTTTTTTTAAACAATCTTCGCTAAGAGAAAAATGTTGATTTGCCTTTCTCTACTTGGATGTAATAGAACGAACAGCAAACTACTGCAGAGGAAGATCAGAAACTCACCAAAATATTGCAGGGATACATAAATAGAACCAAAAATACTTATTTTATGAATAAATAAAAATTATATGAATTGCATCAATAGAGAGCTTAATGATATATTTTAAAATCAAATTTAAATTGCAAAGCTTATTTTCATTGCTTTACATCAGGAAAATATTATAATGTTAAAGCCAAAATAAGTAAATAAATTATTTTAAAATTTTTTACATAATTATTCTTAAATATAAAATTTTTCTTCTTTGAAAAACTCATTTCGGATGCAAAGGGGAATCAGATAACCCGATTATATATTGCTTTTAAAATTACATTTAAATAATAAATAATTACTTTTACATTTAGCCAAGATATTTAATCATAATCTAAATAAAATAAAAATTAATAGAATAGATAATATATTTAATCATAAATCTAAATAAAATAAAAATTAATAGAATAGATAATTGTGAAATACTGAATCAGACAAAATGACGCAAAAACAAACAACGGCTGTGTCAACATCACCGACAAATCGGCGGAGAATCAACGAGCACTGAGAGCCGTGCCCGTCTGGTGAAACTGCCGCAGTGAACAAAAATTAGTTTATTAAAACTTAAAAATTTGTTTTTTAAATTATTACTTGTTACGTATTAAAGTTAATACCTTCTAAAAATAAGTTGTTTTTTTAAATGAATTTGAAAAAAAACTAAAATAAAAATCTGTCTCATGTAATATAAAAAATTTGAATTAAATATTTTAGATAACAAAAAGATAATGGAAAATGAAAACAAAGCGCTAAAGTTTGTTTTATAAGAATTACATTGATATCATTAGAAATTAACATGTAAAATATAAAAGTAGATAAATAAGAGAAAAATAATTCTTTTTATCGCCAGAATTTTAAAAATGTAATAAAATAATTTCATAGAAATCAGCAGCTGGAGGTGGTTGGAGAAGCAGAAATGTTCTTGGCAGAGTCTTAAATGTACTAAGTAAACGATGCATTTGACAAAAGAATAATTAAAATACTTATTGCATAACAAGTATGGAGGCCCTCCATACATTAACGCAAATCCGAGATTTAACCAAAGGTATCTATTAAAAATAACAATATTAAATGCGACTTGCGCAATTCATAAATGCACAAAAAATCATTAATTTTATTAAACTGTTTTCAACCAATAAAATTAGAGTAAAATTCAAATTTTTTACTCACAACGTAAATTTTGTTTATCAGAAAATATTTAAAACATAACTAAAAAGGAAACATTAAAAGATAAATTCAGAAAACAAATAATTTATACAACTCATAAAATTTCTTTAAATAAACCAGTCAAATAAAAAAATTGAATAAAATATGCTGAATATATATAGCAAGAAGCTACAAAGACAAATAAACAAATATAAACAATTAATTAAATGAACAACGATTTAAAAGTGCTTTCATACGTCGCCCCTATTGTGAATTAAAAAAATTTACCATGAAATTGCCTTTCCCAAGGGCAACGGGAGTGATTTTCAAAAATCATCACGCACATCCAAACAACTTTTGGTTTCCTTCTCCTTTGAACGCATAATGCATCAGCAGGCCAATATCCGCCTTTGAATTTTTCACTTCGTGTCGCCATTGTTTTTTGCTTTATTAATGAAACATGATCATGCTTTTGTTTGTGCTAGAAACATTAAATATGCATTGATTTGTCCTTATAATACAGGCGCACTAATAATGGCCTGGAAGGCTTAAACTCCAACTTCAACAAGCGATTTTCGCCTCTAAATCCATCTTTGGTAACGTAGTTTAAGATAAAAATACCAAACAGAAAAACAATTAAAGGTTTATTAGTCGAATCAAAGATGAAGATGAGAACCAATGAAATTCGGATGAGACCCAATGACCCAACTAGGCCTCTATCTCTGAAGTTTCTCTCGTTCTAAAAAATTTAGAGGCGCAAATGTAGGGGCGCAAATGTTCGGAGCGCAAATGTTTGGGGCGCAAATGTAGGGGCGCAAATGTAATGAATCAATTCATGACCAAATGACATTGATGTTTAAACTTTCTAATTAAAATATTACAATAAATAAATAAATATCATGTTAATTATTTTAAATAATTTCATTATTATTTGAAAAAAGAAAAAATGCTTAATTTTAAATGTAAGTAAAAATACGTTAAAATAATGCGAAGTAATTAAACATGACATTAGAATTTGTACAAATACTTATTATTTTCAACATTACGTTCTAAATTTAAAAAAGCAATGATATGAATTTATAATCGAACATTTCGCAAAAAATAAACATTTGAGAAAGTAACTAGCAAGAATTATCATCCTAAATACATTCAAAAATCCTTACGAAGAATATAAAAATTTGAAATGTTTATGATATAACTATGGACAATTCGGAAGATATCCATAACAGCGAATGGATGGCCACAGATTTGGACAAAGCCTTTACTGGTTTGAAATATCTAAAAAATAAAAAATATAAATATTAATTGAAAAAATAATGGAATAAAAGAATATCAATTTATGAATAAAAAAACAAAAATTATTGTAATTAAAAAAGTAATCTTTTCGTAAACATAATAGTAAACTATTTTAGCGAGTGGCTAGTATATTTGGTGAAAGAATTCAGGATAAAAGTAAAAAATAGAAAATAATTTATAAAATCACTACTAAACAGCAACATATATTTAAACAAAACTAAAACTGAAGACAATTTAATAAATAACAAAAACAAAGTAATATTACTAAAATCTCAAAAATAAATATTTATCGGATTCCTTTAATAAATATTTATAGAAAATCATTTATGATTGATAATTCAAGTTTCCTAAATTGTTCTACAATTAAAACATTTTATGAATTACGTTACTTTTACAAAAAAAAAAATTAAAAACTAAAAAAATATAAATGAAAATTAAAATTTATGAAATTTATATTTGTAGGTAGTTTATAAAATGAGAATTAAGAAAAGATAAAAATGCAAGTAGTAAATCAGTAGCATTTAAGACATATTTTACTTTAAAATTAATAATCATATGAAAAAAAAATTCGTATTCAATGAAGTGTAAATTATAAAATACAAGAACCTCAAGCGAGAAAAACATGATTTTATTTTTTAATTCATTTAGTTAGGAAGTAAATAATAAATAACTTTAATAACCAAAGTGAATACAGGATAAAAATCATCAATTTAAAAGTAAAAATATAAAAAAAATAAAATTTCCAAAAAAAACTTTATAATTACATATATTTTTATATTAATATATTCGAGTGACAACAGCATTAAATCATTCGAAAAGATATTTGTTTTCCTAGACCAGAGAGAAAACTGTTCGTCATCTTATGAAGCACAGAGCATCAATTAAAAAACAAATGTAGAACTTTATTGAACAATTTTCAGTAAATTATAATATGCAAAAATAAAACAATAATTTCTATAAGATTTAGTTCAATCAAAAACTAATTCAATGAATAATTTATTTACTTGCGTTATTTTTAAGAATTATTTCTTGTAATTGATAAAAACAAATAAGTTAATTCACTTAAATACATTGAACCATTATAAAAATAAAAAAATAAAAAATAAACTAATAAGTCAAATAATGAATTCCAGAAAAAAGTTTATGATTAAATAATGAGGGAAATAAAAGTTATTTGCTATGAATTATTGAAATGCTTCTATAAAGGAGCAAGAGCAATTAACTCCAACACATTTGCCAAATTTCAATTTAAATGAGAATCCAGCAAGCATATACATAGCATAATAACTCAAGAATAGCAAAAAATTTATTAAAAAATTAAATAAAAATAACAAAAAATTTATATTTTTAGGGTTAATTCAAAAAAGACACAGCATCATCGATTTAAAACTTTCTAATAAGCATAAAATTTTGTAAACAACATACATAATTAATTAATATCAGTGAACAATCAAAAATTAGTATAGTCGAATACGCAGAATAATAGTAATGCTTTGAATAAAGATGATCTATTAATCATAAAAAAATATCAACAAATTGATATGATTATTTTTATTTTTTCTTATATTATCGAAGGATGTAGAAATGTATGGTTAAGCAAGAATATTATTAATATTTCAAACAAAATCAAAAATACATACTAAATATATATATACAAACAAGAAAATTTATAGCCGGCGTAATCTACGAGAATATGGTGTATGGCAACGAGAAAATGAGATCATTCTAATTTTTAATAAGAAAATTGATAGAAAAAATTAGAAAAATTTAAAATTATTTTTTAAATAAACAAAATTTCAAATATACAGAATATCATCACAAAGTAAATGTTCATTTTTATAACGCTTTCTGATTCATAGAATAAAAATTAAACGAGAAATGCTGCGTATATTAAAAAGTTTAAACAAAACAATATCAGTTTCGTTTTCAGAATTACAGTTCGAATTTGATAAGAAAAATAAAAGGCATGGATACAAATGAGCTAGTATTAAAATTAAATTAAAAGTACGATTAACAATTGCATCAAAAACAAAGCATATAAAATTAAAGAAAATTAACTCATAAAAACTACGACATATTGATGGATCATTTAAGTTTGCGAATAATTATATTTTTTTATTCCACTCAAATAATTTGTAATGTATTTATTTAAAAAAAATAATATTTAAATAAAAATTATTTCAATTTATGAGTGATGTAGATTTCTCACTAACAAATAAGGCAAACTAAAAATATAAGCCTATTTTATAATTCTGAAATTCTTTTTATCAAAAGTCAAATAAGCAAAGATTTTGATTTAATTTTTATTCTGGCAGAGTACTGGCATTATGAAGAGAAATAATCACTGATGCATGCAGTTGACTACACGGATCCACGAGATGATAAAATTAACTAGCCAAGAAATATGCCAAAATAAGATTTTTCATTTGGCAAAATTCAATATAATATAACTATATTCCAAAAAATTCATTATTATTCTTTAAAAAAAATTTAAATAAAAAAAGACTTTGTGTTTATAATTTCAATAAAAGCTAGAAAGGCATAATACGTTAAGCTATAACAAGTACATATTAAAACAATCTGCACAATTTCTCAAAGACAAAAATATTTAACACGGGAATATATTTATATTAAAAATGAATTACCCCTGTATGAAAATAATGGATGGATGCAAGATAAAAAAGATTATAATTGTAAGAAGTCATAAACTTCTTTAAATCAATATTAAAATAAAAGTTATAACAATTTAAAAAGTAGAACATAAAACCAATTCAAATGAATATTTAAAAAATATAGTAACGAAAAATTATAAATTAGAAGGCACCTATAATGGTAAATTTTTTTAGTAAAACAAAATAACTTCCAAAATTAATGTGATTAGAAAAAAGCAATAAACTATTATTAAGAATACATAAAAAAAGCATTTCCAAGTTCTGACTTTAAATTAAAATAAGAAAAGGAAATAAGTGTTTTTACAATAATTCCTTCAGAATTTTTTGAAGTAAAAATAGTAAAAGGTATAAATAGTAAAATTAAAAAATCTAATTTTATTATAATAGTACAAAAAAATAAACAATAAACAATAAAATATAAAATATAATAACTAATAATATAACGTAGAACATCGCAGCGAGAAAATAAAAATTTTCATCAAAAAAAAAAAAACAAAATAATGCAAATTGTTGCATTCATAATAAAGTCCAATCAATATACTCAGAAATATGCAAACTTTACCTGAAATAAACTAAAATTTTTTACCGCCATCCATGAAAATTATTCACTCGAGCATGAATCATGATCAAACCTCCTCATGGCAAGATTAAAAAGGACAAATTCGAATTAAAACAATAAAATCCGAAAATAAAAATCTAGGTAAGAAGAAAAAAGTAATGAATAATGAATAAATTTAAATAAAAAAATATAGCTACTATTATAGATTCTCCTTTATAAATTTATTCTTTTTCATTAATTTTTTCTAATGTTTCATTAATTTCATTTTACCAATAATTAATTTTTTTTAAATTCGATTGCAATTATACTAATTGTTTGCTGTTTTATTTTATGCTTGAATCTTTTATATAATAAAATTATTCAAGACATAAAGAAAACAATAAATAACAATAATATTAAGAGCGTTGTCACTTGAAAGGCACAATAACAATGCTTTTTAAAATCTATTAGTCTTTTTGAATATTTTTATATCTCTTTTGTACATTCGATTTTATTGCTTAAAAAAAATAAATATTAGATTTTATGCTACTTGATTTTTATATTAATTGTTTTTACTTAGTTCCGCGTGATCAATCCAGTGTTTCAAGGATCATAATTTATTTTATAATAATATTAATCTCTTTATCGCTGAAATTTTTATAATTACTCTTGATGTAAACCTTTTGGTATATTGATTTATGGTCAATTATAAAAATATATTTAAAAAAATAAATGATGTTCATTATCACTTAGTTATAAGTTTTAAAAATTTATTAATAAAGAATAGAGAATTTTAATTTTTATAAGTAATTAAATAAAACTCCCACGGTATGATCCAGTTTTGTTTGGATCCAAATTCAAGATAATTAATTTTCTTTTTATCTTTTTGACCTAAAATAATTTAATACCCTTGAATATTATATGTATGGATTTTTTCATTGTATTTCTAGTTATTATGTTACATAAATAACGGTTTTTATTTTCATAACCATTTTTTCAAAATATTCATTAGTTTATTACAACATTTCTCTTATGGATAATTCATAATATTGTTGTATCTTGAAAAGAATATATTGCCTATAATCAGCTACTTAATTAATATATAAGTTTAATCCATTGGTATTTGCGGCTAAATTAGCAGATTATATTGTTTGATTTATTTATATTTTTCCGATTTATAATCGATTTTAACAACTCCAATTAAACATATTGTTTGTTTGTTTATATTTACACAAAATGAATGTAAAAAACAATTTAGAACATTAAAGAATTTTATGATAATAAAAAATATTTATAATACAAGACTGAAAAATGTGAAATTATGAAAAGAAAAGTAAGCCTAAATACAAATATAATGTATGAAAAAAAAGTAAAAAGAATCATTCTAATAAATTTAAATATTTTTATAAAACAATTGAAAATTCAAAAGAAAAATAACAAAAACTGAACTAATATTAAAATGCAAAAATGATTAAAAGAAATTAAATTTTACATATAATAACAAAAATTAAGTTTTTTTATGCGAAAAATAATTGAAAAAGAAATCGCCGCAGCAAGAAAAAAAATACAAGATCCCAGTCAGCAGGTGAATCAATGGTCAACAATTCCCAATTCAATTTTTTAAAAATATTAATAGAAAAAAATTAAATAAATTGGTAAATAACACAAAAATAACAAAAGAAAATGTACCAAATTATAAACAAATGATTATCAATTTGTAAAATTAAAAACTATATATTTGCAAGTGTTGATCTTGAATGAATTCAATCAAATAAATTTAAATATTAATTCGATTATTATCTAAATGTTTATGAAAATATTGATAAAAATTTGTTAGTTGTAGCAAATTATAAATTTAGTCACAAATGACATTGTAAATAAAAATTACATTAATTTTAGAAAGAACAAATATAAAAATACCTAAATATAATTTAAAAAACCTATAATTATAATGTTTTTATTTATTTAAAATTAAACAGCAACTAATTAGCGAAATGCTAAATTGTCTAATATAAGAAATAATAAGAAAATTAATCCTTTCAAACAAAAACAATGGAAATAAACTTTGAACCACATTGAAAATCAAATCAAATTTATTTATTAAGATTTAATTTCTTTCGAATTTTCAAATGACTCGGTGTTTGGTTTTCCGTTTCACCCGAGTGAGCTTTGGGCTTACAAGATTTTAAGATCTAACTTGTCAATTTCAATATTAAAAATAAAAACAAATACAGCATTTACATAAAAGTTTATTTCAACGAAAATTAAAAGAAAGTAATGAAAGTTAAACCGAATAAAATCAAATAAGAATATAAAAATGCTGAAAATAAATTATAAGTCCAAATAATGAAAAGGCAGAGGAGACCCAGCCGTTTGCCCAACAAAAATACGAGATTTTTTCCGTCGAGCGAGTCTTTTGAACCGGAGTTTCAAAATCTTTAACACAAAAAATCAAAATTATAAAGCCTAAAGAAGAATAAGAAGTGCAAACGAAAAAAAAGTTCCAAATTCAAAAGTTATTTGATTTATTATTAAATTTATTTTGGTGATTTAATAGATTCTTCATTAATTTAAAATTAAATGTATACATTAGCAATAGTAGTGAACAAAATTTTAAGAAGTTTCTTAAAAATTTTCTTTTTTTTTAGATAATCAGATAAATTTCACTACCAAATTGTACAAGGAAAATTTTCAATTATCTTATTAATAAAAGTGAATAAACGCATAAAAGCTTACTTAGATAAGAACAGTGATTATAAGACACTTAAATAGATTAGTTTATATTACTTTTAATGTCTTCTGGCATTTTTATTTTGGATTAGAAATTGGAAATATTAAAAATAAAATTTGTGCTTCTTAAATATTGTTGAGAAAATAATTTATTGACTATAATTTTTTAATACAAAAAGAAAAAAAATAAATTTTATAAGAATTATAAAATAAAAATTAGTTATTTATCGTTTGTACTCCACCTTACAAATTTTACCATAATTAATCACTTGAAACCGGATTTTGAGGCATATGCCTTTTTTTTGCTAACTTGCTACGGCCTAATATGCAAGAAAAACGATTTTTTAACTTGGTTTGAAGCTTCTAGGTAAACTGAAATTTGAACACCAAAACAGCAAAAATTTATTCTTTTTTCGCTCCGGATATGAAACTGTTGATATAACCATGGAGAAAAAAATATTAAGCCTGAAGAGCTAAAAAAGGTCTCTTTAAAAATTTTTGCCTAGAAAAATGTTGATTTTTGCTGCCTTTTTCCAATTTTTCGTGCTTTTTTTGCCATTTTTGTAATTTTTTATGCCCTTTTCACATTTTTCGTGCCTATTTGAAAAATTTTCGTGCCTAAAATTCCGGTCTCTACTAAGAACAGTTTTAATTATTAGAAGTCAATTCATTCACCTACTTAAAAAATTCACTAGGTAGTTTTAAATTAATGAAACTTTTATGTTGAAATTAAAAAAAAAACTTTTCCCATTTTGACCTGTTTTTTTCAATCATTTCATGCTTCTAACTACACCACAAAAAGATCTTTAAATGATTCTATTTTTTTAATTTACAAAATATTTGTTTTTAAACAGAATATTCTTAAGAATGATTAAATGTTTATTTGAAATTTTTTTATTTGGCTTTTACACTTTGGTGCCATTTATAACTTTAAACTTATCGGGTTTTTTTATTTTCATATAATTTATTCTTATAATACATAAAATGACTAATAAATAATTTTAATTAATTTAATTAATTCTATTTACATTAATAAGTTTTTAATTGAATATTTAATAATTTTTATTTTTTAAAAACTCGATTAATATTTCTTAGTAAAAGGTATAGTTTGTTTTTAAGAGTTAATTAATTCATCTCTTGTGGTCTCAGGACGTACATAAATGAAATATTTTCATCTATGCGTTTTTAAAATCTAATTCGAAATTAAATTAATTTATATTTATTTAATTATTTCATTAATTGAAAATCTTTTTTACATACCTGCATCTTTTCCCATTTATATTTCTGCAAGGGAAGCTTTTTTCGTTTTTAAACCTAGAATATATTTTTGTACACAACTTAATTTTTGTTCTTTGGAAAAGTATGTAATTACGAAATCTTTTTCTATTTGATAATTGAAATTTTTGCTTTTGTGGCACTGACTAACTTTTTTTACACTTTCGTTTTTTACTTTTTACAACACACCATTTAAATAATTTGTGTATTTTTTTATTAGATGTTTAACTTAAAAAATGTATGTTTATTATTATATTCTTATTATTATTTCATGAATTAAAGTTTTTTTTAATTTGTTATTTTATTTTTACTTTTTTTTTGGATATAATTGTTTATAAACACGAAATTACATTTATGGTATTCAATAAACAAATAATATTCACAATATATTATTCTTACATTTTTATTGAAAATATGATTAATCTCGTTGGAGCCTCCTCAATGTGTTTTTATGCGCTTGCCTCTTTGTTTTTGGAAAATAATTCTTTCAATTATCATAATTAGTTTTAATTTTAATTGATTTTAGAATAAATATTTTTATCTTATCGGAAACTCTCAAAATTTTGACATTTACAAACTCCCATGAGAATGAGAAGCGTCTTCGGTCGCTCCTTTGAGTGCACTGACAAATGAGTGCTTCGGTTTAAATTTTTTCGTTATTATCTCTTAAATTTTGTTAGTTTTTTTATATGAAAATTAATATTCTTAACAGACATTTAATTTTTATTCCTGTATTTGCCTTTACTATGTATTCATAAAAAATTGTTTGGGAATTTAATTAATTTATTATATCTTTCGTTTATTTATTTATTTTTTAAATATATGATGCTGTTATTATTGTATTTTCTCTATATCTTTTAAAATATTTATATTTTTCATTCTAATTTTGCGTACTCGTGGCAATAAATATTATTTGTTAATTATATTTTAATTAGCGTCATATTCATTAATTATATTCAGAATTTTGCTTTCTGAAGTTTATTTCTTACTATTTTCTATGTATTTTATTTTCTTGTGATTCCTTCATTTCGCTTCAAACATAACTGTTTCATAAAATTTTTGATCTGTGAAATTATTTATATTTATAATTTTATTATGTCATTAGCAGTTCAAATAAAGAAATGTCTTAGATAAATTTTTAGTTTTTACTTTACGGCATCTTTAGGGTATATTAAACTAAAGATATTTTTTGCCATCATAAATGACTCTGTATTTACGAGATCTAAGAGAATGCACTAGAATAACTTATTTTATTCGGTTTTTCACATTCATGTCTTATGTCATTTTAGTTCTTGCTTTTGCTTAAGTTATATTCAAGCTTATGTTGTACATATATATATATATATAGATATATCAAATTTTTATAATCTATACTATAATAATATTTTTAGTTAATTTCAATAATTTTTCTCTAGCAATGCGGCGGAATTTTTTCGTCTTTATTGCAATCTTCCTCTCAGATGCATATGTTTTAATAATTGTAAATTTATTTTTTTTTCTAGCATCACAGTTTTTTATTTAATTTTGGTTTTATATTATTGTAATGAGAAATTATTAATTTTTCCTATTATCAATATTTATTTTTGTATAAACATTTTCTTTACAATAATAATAATATAAAAATTTTTCTAACCATATTATTAAGATATAAGAAATGAATTATTATGTTTTATTTTCGCAGTTTATTTCCTATTTATTTTTTATGATGCAAAATGTATATCTCTCTTATTTAATTATTTAATACATTGAAATTTGTTTAATTAATGCATTTTGTACTTGCGAAGCGCAGGTCATCGCCATTTCTTGCTATGTTCAGCAAAATAATTAATTGTTTTCCATTTAACATTTTTTTCTATTATAGAAGAATAAGAATGTAATATTTTGTTATATATACTTTTTTTCATTTTTATTTGCTTTACTTATAATTTCTGCTTAAACTATATATATTATATTTTTAATTATTAAGTGAATAAATTTGGAATTCTTTTTTATTATATGTGTTTCTTATTTATTCCATAATGTCCTCCTTTGTTGATTGACGTACAAAATTATTCAACTCTTTCCCTAATTGATTAAATTGCTCTTCGGTAATTTCTGTTAATTGAGTTTTGTGAGTAATCTTTTTTGCTATATTATGCGCACCAATTTTGTGATGCTGCTTCATTTTAAATTAACCTTGCAAATATAATAATTTTTGCAATAAATTTTAAATTCACATTGAGTACATTTCAAAGTTAAAAGGTTTTTATTATTTTTATGCTTTACTCGCTATCACAGTTGCAAGCAATTCAGATTAGTGAATTATTATTGTTAGCCAATAAAGCAGATCAAATTTTTTATTTCCTTTATTATGTATTTTTATACTTTTTATGAAATAAATGATTTTATACCCGATATATTCTTTCTGGGTCGGCTTTTAATACCGTTTCTTTCTTTTATTAATATAAATTTAAGATTTCGACTTTTTTTTAATAATTATCTTTCTTTTTGTGGAACAATTAATATATTAAATTCTGCTTTTTTTGTTAAAAAAATTTATTACGAAGTTTTATGCTAATGTTAACATATTATTTAGTTAATAAACATTTGTGTTTAATTTTGTTCTATTTTAATAACATAAGCTGCTGCTATTCAGTGAAAATGAAAAAGAAAGATTGTTTTTTTTATACAATTCTTATTATTTTTAAATTTGCATTCTTAAATTTTAGAATTTTCCTTCATATATTAACATGTATCCTCCATACAGTTTAGCATATGCTTTTTCGCGTAAAGTTTGCTAAAACAAAATCTAGATAAAATTAAATTTATTTATATAACGAAATTTGAATGTATAGCATTTTAAATGCTTTATATATTAATTCTTTTTTGAATTTTGAATTTTTTATCATTTTTAATTATTTTTATTATATTTAATTTTAAAGAATTATTTAGAGTGCAATAATTTTGTTATTTATTGAAAATTCGAAATTTTAATAAAAGATACAAAATTTAATTATAATTTCTTATTTGAAATATTGAGACATAATTTTTAATTTTTACTATTTTATTGTTTTTTTTCTTTTCTTAAAATCATTTAAATCCTTTGAAATCAAGAAATGAAATGTGTGTGATATGTGCCGGTGTTAGATTTTCGAACCTCGCGGAGTGAAATTTATAAAAAAATTAGTTGTTGTGTTGTTTCATCTTAATTTAAATAAATATTTTTCATTTTATATTTGCTCATACTTTTCGTAATTAGCTTTTCAATTTTCAATTATTTTATAAAAAATGTTAAATTCAATTTTTTTTAAATATATTTTTACTCTATTTTTTGATTATTTTTCTTTTCAATTTTTTAATTTCTCATCACCATAAAATGTAAATGAATGCCGCTTGCTTTCTTATGAAGGTTTTAATACAATTTCAAAAACTGACATAAACCATTTGAAACAAAATATTTAATGGGAAAAAAATACACTTTAAAGAGAAGATTCTGTTCTCATTGATATATCTTTTCGTGAAAATAATCCGTTATGAATTTAAAAATGAATTCACGAAAAAAATATTTACCATGTTGCATGCCTTAGAGGTATCCCTCCTTTCGTAGGCCTATAACTTTTTTAGTATACACCCTATTAAAACAGCCTTCGCAATTGATGATATGTATACGCCATAGTAAGGTGAATTCTATTTTTTATACATTACGTTTTCACTTTTTGTACAATAATATTTATTATATATATAAAGTTTACTTATTTCATATTTTCATTATTAAACATAAGCAATTTAAAAGATAATTCATTTGCAGAAAGATCATACAATAAATTTTTTAACTTGGATGCTTTTCCTAAATTATTTCCATATTTTTTTACATATTTTACATTTTCAACAATCTAAATATTTTTACACTTTTTGTTTATATAATTTACTAATTTTATAAATCGCTTTATATACATGAACTCATAAGAAATTTTAACAAATTTTGTAATAAGGTAGACTCAATTATATATTATTTTTTAATAACAGCTAGAGGTGTCTATATGGCAATTTTGCCAGGAATTTTAGTGGCAAAGAAGATATTTTTAGCTTTCCATATGATAAAATATTCTCAAAAACATTTTAAAAATATATAAACTCGGTCGGTCATTGGTCATCATTAGGATTTGCTCCATTTGACTCTGCTGCTCAATTTGCAAAACATTAAATAATTTTTATAATATTTTTATACTAATATAAATGGAAATATATATTTTATGAATTCCATTTTTCTGGTCATTGGCATTTGCCAATTTGTGTTTTGTATTTTATAATATTTCCGTTAATTTACATTTGACTTTGATGGTCACTTTATTAATTAATAATATAAACAATGGAAGATATAAAATAAAGAGTAAGAGAGAGAGATAACAGAGAGAAAAGGGAGAGAGAAAGAGAGACAAAAGAAAGATTGAAAAAATAACCATAAAAATACAAAATTTGAACTATTTGACAGTGAAAAATTGCGCATTTTTAATGAAGTTATAAAAATGAATGGAAAATGAAAATTAGCGACAGAAGAATTTCTAAGTATTTGACTTTCTTATTCCATTCGTAATTTCCAAAAAATCATTAAATTTTGCAGAAAATGCCTTCGAATTATGCAATTGCATTTTTCGGGATTTTCGTGCCTTTTTTTTCAATTTTTGGTGCCTATATAGTGTCTTTTCGTGATTTTTTGCTGCTTTTTAGTCGGTCTCTATTTATAACCACTTTTACAATTATTAACTTGTAATATGGGTACGATTTTAAAGAATCTTTCATAAATTAGAGACATATTATATTATTTTGTTTATATCAAATTGTAATGTTTACAATTTACAATGAATTTTTCTTTATTATATTTTATTATTTAGAAATATTTAAATGGAATAATTTATTTCTCGGCCATTTAAGTTGAGCCCAAAAGGAAAGATTCTGCTTTCTTTGTTCGTATGTTCTTGTCAATTTAAAATATTATTTTTGGAAGCTTTTTTCTTTATTAATTATGCTAAAATAATAAATACAAATTTTAACTTTTATATGATTATAAATGTAGTTTCATTTCTTTTTTATTATCTTTTCATTATTGAATTGGGATGTTCTTATTTACATCCGAAGTGAAATTAATGATGACTTAAAAATAATGTTAATTTACTCGGTCAAATATTTATTTTTGTGCGAGATTTTCGGATCGGCCTTCAATGCTTAATCTAATAAGTGTACACCCTCTAGTGCAAATGCTGTTGATCTTAAAATTTTCTGTCATAGCATTTTTCATTGGTTATTAGAAATACCAAAGAACGATACAACAACTTATTTTTCTTTTTAAAAAATTTATTTGCATTTTTTAATTAATCGTTTTTAATAAATTTATATATTCTTCTTTTTCTTTTTATTTTGTTTAATTAAATTATATTTAAAAAATAATACTATTAACTTAATTTAATTTTTAATATATATATATTTTTAATGTGAATTATGTTATTATATGCTATCGATACCAACCACTTGCCTTTTCAAACTCTTCGTCTTGCTTATCCAAATCATGCATATTTTGCAAATGATAATTATGAATTAATATTTTTTGAAAATTACTAAAAATTAAAATTAGAATTTGTTTTCATTTTAATTTACGCTTGTTTTTCCTTCTCTTCTTTTTTCAATTTTTCATTTCTTGTGCCACCATCTAATTTTTACAGATTTTCTTCTATACTCTTGAAGTGCATGCATTTAATTGGTTGAATGCTTCCTCTGTTCTACAATCTCAGTGAAACATTTGCTTGTTTGATTATATATTTTTTGATTTTACTCAAACTGTAAATAATATTATTTGTTCAATAATCTATTACTCTTTTCTTGATAATAATAAGGTTATTATTACCTTTAATTTATGATAATTGTTCATCTTTTATTTAATGCATCAATTATATAATTTTATAACTTTATTTCAATTTAAGATTTAATTCTATTAAAAAAGGTAAGGTTATGTTATTTCTATATTATTTTGAAAATGTTCTTTTCTCATTTTATTGTTATTTTACCTTTATCTACTTATTCTATATAATTATTTTGATTGTTAAATGATAAATTTGGAATGAATTATTATTTTCCTTGCTAACAACCCACAGGACAATAAAATTTACATGAATAGGTGCAATTTAAAATTGATGTTTGCCAAACAATGAACAAAATCTTGGGGTTTGAGTCATCTTTTAAATATTTGGTTGGTAAATAAACACCCCGGGATAATTTTTTTAAAAATGACACTTAAAGAATTGGGCTGGGGAAGTTTTGCCGTATTCGCCTTATAGTGGATGTGGCAAAAAGTAACTATCATTTGTTCGGTTTTCAATTTAACACCCTTGCAGACGCAACATTGGAAATTGCCGCGGCATTTCAAAGTTTTTTGATAATTTGTTGGTGTCAAACACCGGATTTTTATAATAAGATATAAAATTTTAATTTCTATTCTAATTGTTTAATTTTAACTTAAATTTTTTTATAATTTTTCTAAATTCATTTATTCTAGATTCTCATGCGCTATTTCTTGTCTTTTAAGTTTCAACTGTTCGTGTGTTTTCCTCTTGACATATGCTATTTTATGGTATATATTTTAATTAGGAATTAAATTTAGCTAATAATTTTTAAAGCTGCAAAAATCAAATATTTTATTATAAATATAATAATAGTAGATTTTGATTTACTTTATTTTTAATTTTTATACATGTTTTTTTTAATTTAATGTGCTGATAAATAACTAAACATTTTATATTTCGCTTAAATTTATATAATTATAAAATGATTTATATGATTAGAAAAATATCTGTAAAATTAATATTTAATCAATAAAATTACTTGAGTATTCCATTTTAAGTAAAGCCACAACAATTATTCATTTTACTTCCTAATTATACCGCGAAAATAATGATAAAATTAAAAAGAATCTTGACCATAAATTGGAGAATAATTTAAAAATAGGTTGTTTTAATATTATTCTATTATTTAAATTGTGGAAGAAACAAATTTTTTTATAACAAGATATATAATTGTGATATTTAATTACACTTGTGAGTAATACGACCTAATTAATTATAGAAAAAGGAACATTTAATAACTTTATATTTTTGAAAGAAAATACAAATTAGAATATGTAAAATTTATAATACTTATAACTTTGAATATTTTTTACTAGTTTTTTGTTTTGTTTGTTAGGCTAGCAGTTCAAGTACAAATTTCATCGTGTGCATTCAGCAATTAGTGTTGAAAACTATTATTATTTTGCTTATTTATTAACATTTTCCATTAAAATATTGAAGATATAAATATCCGTGTCAACGACTCTGCTTTAGCTAAATCAGTGAAACAACCAGTAGACTCATAAGTTAAACCTTTAGCCATCTTTTCTTAAATTGATTTAAAATTTAAAGAAAAATTTATTCAACAAATAATTTTATTTATTGCATATTTTATTCTGATAAATTATTTTTTATTTTAAAAACTTTTATTGATTTTCTCTTGTTTTTTCGATGAATTCCCACATGATTATTTAATCTTTTTTCATAATCTTTTCAAAATTATTTATTTAATTATCTGTTAATAAAATTTTGTTTTTTAATTATTACAAATTGACAACATTCCAAAATAGGTAATCGATTAATTTTGACTTTCTAGCATAAAATATAATAGTTGAAATAATTCCTTCTTTTATATTCTAGTGTTTAACTAGATTACATCATTCTAATCTAATTTTTTTCACTTTATTTGTCTTAATATTTTGTATTAATTATAATTTATAAAAATTTAAAATATTTTTAACATGACGTCAGTTTTTGTTTTTAATAACTTTCTATTTCCCTAGGCGCATAATTAAAGTTACATTTAACTGTTGTATTAAATAAATATTGCATAAGATTTTCTTAAATGTTTTGTTTTCCGTGAAGTTATATTTTAAAAACCATTAATATGTATAGAATTTTTAAATTAAATTAAAATTTATATTTAATTAACCATTTGGCCTTGCTATGTAAGCTTCTTTCTGTTGTGTCTTTTACTTTTAAAATGCAAATTTATTGAAGAAATAAAATAAAAGACAAACAAGAAATAAATATGAAAATGAAAGTCAGAAGAAATGGCGGAGTGAAGGAGCAAAATAAAATGATGTGTGGAGGAGGCGGCAACTGAGAGGAAGCACTGATATTTAAGGACGGGTCAAAGAGGGAATGGCTGAAATCAATAATAGTGATGTTCAGCATTAAAAGCGCGGGAAATTTAAAATATGAACGAATGACCATTCCCAACATTTCCCCCTTCAAGTTTTGTTGCCCTCCTATTCTTGAAGTGCATATCGTCCACCAGCTTTTGGGTCCATCACCAATTTTTTTGGCGGTTTTCGGTTTCGCTGAGGACGCGGTTCGGCTGGCAGTACTTGTTGTCGCGGTGGACTCGGAACGTGTGTGTTTCCGGTTTGATCGTCTTCCTGCACTTGTTCCGTGTCTTCGTTTTCTTGTAAAACGGGAATTTTGGGGAAGAAATTACGCATTTGGTTCGAGTGACGATTTACCGTAATACCCAAAGATGGTATTTGGACTTGCCAAATCAAACCTTTTCCACCGATAATTTTACCCTCAAGCCATGAAGGCTTGTTAAACCTGCCATAATTGAGCGTGAGCACCATGTCACCGATTTTGAACTTCCGATCAGCAACTCCATGGTGATGATCGTAATGCTCTTTCATTTTGCGTTGATAGGCATTTTGGTGCACAGGCTTTGAACGGGATGACGGTGCCAAGATTGAAAGTGGCGTGCGAGGTTGACGACCAAGGAACAACTCGGCAGGCGAAAGACCATTTAAAACCTGACTTGGGGTTGTTCGGTAACTGAAAAGGAAATCAGAAATCCAATTTTTGTTTGATTGTGAATTCTTTTTGGCCTGTCTTTTGAATGTATCCACCATTCGTTCGGCCAAACCGTTGCAATGCGGGACATAAGGAGGTGAAAAGCTATGCTTTATACCCTTTTGCTCGCAAAATCTCCGAAATTCGTGAGATGAAAATGGTGGTCCGTTGTCACTTACGATCTCTTTTGGAAAACCATAACGATAAAAAATTTGGTTTAAAACGTCCGTTGTGTTGATTGCTGTTGTCGAATTCATTTGGGCAATTTCGGGCCATTTTGACAAAGCATCAACTAAAATCAAATACGTGCGGCCATCTTCACATGGACCTGCAAAATCGATGTGAATCCTGTCAAAGATTCCGTCAGGTGTTGGCCATGGTTGGAGCGGAGCTTTTGGTGGCTGCTTGGCAGCGAATTGGCATTCGGCGCAGTGCTTAACCATACTTTCAATGTCGTGGTCAAGACCTGGCCAATAAACATGTCGACGTGCCAAAGCCTTCATTCTGACAACACCGGGATGTGCAAAGTGAAGTGTTGTGAGCACTCGGTGCCGGAGCGGTTGCGGAATGATGCTGCGCGTGCCAACTAAAAGGGATCCACCCACCACCGAAAGGGCGGTACGCCTTTGGAAAAATGGCATTAAATTATTTGAGGGACATTTCCTCGGCCAACCCTCACGCGTAAATTGGATGACCTGTTTAAGCAGTTCATCATTTACCGTGTTTTGACTCACTTCATCGGCAGTGACGGGCAATGGCTCCAAATTGGCGAGATGAACATACTCAACCATTTCGTCGTCATCGTTGTCGGGCAGTTCGGACGCATGAGCAATGACCATTTCTTCATCAGTCCGTTTTGCTGCAATCAGACGAGAGAGCACATCTGCCTGTCCAAAATTTTCCGACTTAACATATTGTATGGAAAATTCATAATTGGCAAGGGTAAGGGCCCACCGCTGCAACCGAGACGCGGTATAAATTGGGATACCCTTCTTACCACCAAAAATTGCCAAAAGCGGTTTATGGTCCGTCAACAATACAAATTTTCGACCGTAAACCATGCGATGGAATTTGCGGACTGCAAAAATTAATCCCAACGCTTCGCGTTCAATTTGCGAATAATTCCTCTCTGCTGAAGTTAACGAACGGCACGCATGTTCCACAACTTTTTCTGATCCATCCGGAAATTTGTGACTGATCGTCGCACCAATTCCATGTTGACTGGCATCCGCAGCAACAATGATCGGTTTCTCCGGATCATAATGGGTCAGAAGAAGTTCCGACTGCAAAAGACGTTTTGCCTGTTCAAAAGCATTTTGTTGTGTTGGACCCCAATCCCAAGGGGTGTCCTTCTTTAACAACAAATCCAAAGGAGCACGGATGGCTCTCATTTCCTTAATAAAACGACCATAATAATTAATTGCTCCCAAAAATGAGCGTAATGTGCCAAGGTCATGCGGAGGCGGCATTTCACGAATTGCCGCTGACCTACTCGGGTCAGGTCGTATGCCGTCCGCGGAAACAATATGACCAAGAAATTTGAGTTCGCGTTGAACAAAATGGCACTTGTCGAGTTGAATTCGGAAGCCATAATCTTGAATTCGGGAAAACAATTTTTCTAAAACCAATAAATGTTCAGCCATGTTCGGCGAAGCGATGATCAAATCGTCCAAATACACAAAAACACCACTAATACCGGACGTGAGTTGATCCATGACTTTTTGAAAAATGGATGGCGCTGACTTGACACCAAATGGAAGTCGTTGATATTGGAATAATCCACGATGAGTGTTAATTCCGACCAAAGTTTTGGATTCATCATCGAGTTCCAATTGCAAATAAGCGTCCCTGAGATCCAATTGGGAAAATATTTTTGAACCCCTAAGGGAATGGAAAATGTCGTCGGTTCTTGGAAGCGGGTGCCGGTTAAGTTCCAATGCTTCATTCAAACCGGTCGTGAAATCGATACAAATCCGAACAGCTCCATTTTTCTTCCGAACCGCAAGCACCGGCGCTGCCCACTGCGAAAAATCAATCGGACGAATTGCGTCGATTTCCAGAAGTCGGTCAATTTCGCGATCAACTGCTTCTTGAACACCATGAGGTACCGGACGGGCGCGGCAGAACACCGACTTTGCATTTTCTTTGAGATGTAATTTTGCTCGCATTTTGGTGCACCGTCCAAGTCCTGGCTGAAAAACTTTTGGAAATTTTGCCCTGACTTCCTTGGCCAGCTGCGTTGGATCCGACGATTGGATTGTGCATGAGACGGGCCCAGAATGGCCGGCAGACACGACCTTTAATGTCGTCGCGATGGGCATTTGAGTGTGTCTTTCAAAAGGTTCAATCCAGTCGAGGCCCATTATACTTGGAGCGTCTGTGTCGGCAACTGAACAAAACAGATTTAATTCGACACCTCTGAATACAACCTTACACTTGAAACCACCCAAAAGTTTTAGCTTATGCCCTGAAAATGAGCCGACCAACCGTCCAGCACCTTCAAGTTTTGGTTCACCCAAACTTATCCAAACAGGACGCTGAATGATTGTCAGATCCGAACACGAATCAGCTGCCAAATTGATTGGATGGCCATTGACCACAAGTTCAGTCCAAATCCATCCTCGTTTCGAGTTTGCGACACTGAAAATTGAGGCAACTCCGATTGAATTTGACTTTGCGGATGATGGGCAATTCGTCTTGATGTGTCCTCTCTGTCCACAACCAAAGCACTGAACATCCACTGGATAACGGCAGTCCTTAAGTAAATGAGCGCGCCCGCAGCGCCTACATTTCTGCTGCTCAACATTTTTATCCTGTGGTTTTACAATTTTATTTTGAAAACCATTATTTCTTCCATAAGAATTGTTGCCCGAAAATTTTTGAAATTGAATTGGTTTTGACGGCCAATTCTTGGAATTTGATTGCCAATTTTTGGCTCTACCATCACTCAAAATCTTTGGCTTACTAGGAATTGCGTGAACTTGACCAGGATTTGCGAGCGCCGCAGCTGAGTGTTGCAAAGATTGAATTGAACGGCATTCTTCCAACAATGCCTCCAATTTGATGTCGCGTGGCGGTGTCACTTTCCGTGCCTTCTCCATTTGTCGAAGACATTCTTGACGGAGGTCCCGGTGCATTTCACCCAAACCTGTGACAAAGATGAGACATTTTATTTCCTCCTTGGACAAATTCATGTCGGCACGCTCGCATTTGGCATTCACGGTTGCCCCAAAGTCGAGAACGTCCTGTCCAGGAGAACACGTGAGCTGGAAACACTCAAATCGTCGAACAAACACTGACTTTGTGTCTGAAAATAAAGCCTTAAGATTGGTGATTGTTTCCTGAAAACTTAATTCGGCAGTTTTTTTGGGGAGCACTTGTTGCTCATAACGAATGAAATCAGTGGCCGAAAGTTTACCCAAAACTAACCGGACCTTCATGTCGTCGGAAAGGGCTTGACCATCCTTTTCAACAAACTGACCGTATCGTTCATACCACAATGAAAATGTTGAGTCATTTTCCGGATCATACCGAAAATCCGGAATTTGCGAATTCAATTTTGAAAATAAGTCAGAATGGGCTGGAGCCTCATTTTTGGACATGAGAGTTTTCATTAACTCCAAAAATTGTTTTTGTTGCGCCTCCAATATTGTTTTCAACTCCTCCTTACTCGCCATTTAGAGAATGATGAATGATTGAAACAAATGAAATAATGAAATGAAAATTTAAATGAGAAAAATTGGGCACAACGAGGCTTTACTCAGCCAAAATACTGAGAAACTCCTTCTCACTTAACCAACAAAACTGAACCCCCACTCGGTTTTACTCAGTCTTGAAACTGAGAAATCTCTTGGCGAGTTTAAGGGAAGTTCACAGTTTGTGTTATGGTTACGGGAAGGTGGCCTTGAGATCACACTTGGGTGAGTTCACAGCAATGCTGGAAAGCGATTAGGCGTCGCCAATTGTTGTGTCTTTTACTTTTAAAATGCAAATTTATTGAAGAAATAAAATAAAAGACAAACAAGAAATAAATATGAAAATGAAAGTCAGAAGAAATGGCGGAGTGAAGGAGCAAAATAAAAATGATGTGTGGAGGAGGCGACAACTGAGAGGAAGGACTGATATTTAAGGACGGGTCAAAGAGGGAATGGCTGAAATCAATAATAGTGATGTTCAGCATTAAAAGCGCGGGAAATTTAAAATATGAACGAATGACCATTCCCAACACAAACATCAGGGAGGGAGGCCGGGTCGTGTCTATGCCCATGCAAAAATGTTATCGCCCGTATGTGGGGAAGGGAATTATTGGGGATAATTTCAACGTGATGAATTTTGGCCACACTTTGTAATGTATTTTGTTTTGTTTAGTTTACCCTTCATTTTGCTCTGTATCTTTCTCTCTCTCTCTCTCTCATCCATACACCCACACCCAAACTCATACACACCCACACAGATGTACAATTATTTTTTACCTAAACTGTATAACTTATCATTTTATGTAAGTTTATTCGTTGTTTTAATAAAGAATTGGTGCATAATTAATGATTGGAAGATGTAATTTTAAAATAATTAAGCATTTGGAGAGGTAATTTTTAGGTAGAAAAGAGCATAGTTAAGCTTCAGAAGACACAATTAATGAAAAATTAAGGAAGTTGAAATTTAATTTTAAATTAAATAAATGAAGTAGTCGTTTTAAGGTAGAAAAGTGCATAATTAGTTAGGCATTAGAAACAATTTTCAACTTTCACCAAAATACGGGTCGCGCATTCTGACTACATTCATTACGCCCACTATTTTCCCCAATCTCTTCATCATTTGGTAGGCATAGGGTCTGAAACGATGATGATGATGATGATGAATGTGTAGATTGCTGATCATTCTCGCCAATTTCTCTGAACAGACGTCCCAGCCATCGTTCATTGTCTTTTCCGTCGTTGTTATCATCGACAAGTTCGAGCAGTTCCATTGGGTAATGCCGATCCTCGCCTCCTCCCGAAAATCGCTCAATTATGCATGGTGCATAGGGAAAGTGTAGCTTTATACGATGCCGCACGTAAAAATGCGCTGCCACATTGACGTTAAATGGTTGGCGCAAATGACCGTATGCAGGAAGAGAGGCTGCCGACTGGGTTGAAATTCCACCGACGAAGAAAGTTTTTTTCATCCCATTCCTATCATTGTATGTTGTGCGCACTTTGCGTCCAGTGATGTGCTTCAAAACAATGTTCCGATCCTCAGGGTGATTGAGCCGATCGCGGAGCGATTTAACAGGACAGCTGAGCACCTGAGCGCAAGAGACGCTGACGAGGACCATAGCAGAATTAATGAATGTTTAGGACACTTAACCGCATTTTTATACTAATAATTTTAAGCATAAGCCACTCCGATCGCTTGCATAGACCCCAATAAGAACAATAAATGAGCAATTTATAATTAATTAATTTCTTAATTGAACATAGAACTAACGGTTCACTGTGTTCCAAAATTATTCTATTTTTCATTTAATTTATTTACTTGTTAAGACTTCCCGGGTGAACAAATGTGGAGGGAAGAAGGCATCCCACCCCCGAAGAAGCTGGAAGTTCTGCATGTACGAACGCAACGTACAAGTGAACTCTGCAACCTCCCCGAGGGATGGGATGTGGGAGGGGAGGAGGCATCCCACCACCCAAGGAAGCTGGAAGTTCTGCATGTACGAACGCAACGTACAAGTGAACTCTGCAACCTCCCCGAGGGATGGGATGAGGGAGGGGAGGAGGCATCCCACCACCCAAGGAAGCTGGAAGTTCTGCATGTACGAACGCAACGTACAAGTGAACTCTGCAACCTCCCCGAGGGATGGGATGAGGGAGGGAAGAAGGCATCCCACCCCCGAAGAAGCTGGAAGTTCTGCATGTACGAAGGCAACGCACAAGTGAACTCTGCAACCTCCCCGAGGGATGGGATGAGGGAGGGGAATGTAATTCATCCACCCGAGAAATTAGGTAGGCTCAAATACCTCAAAAGGTGATCGAAGTGAATAGGAACACAGCGCTTGCCGGATTACGGTAGCACACAAAAACTTTTGTTCAATTACAATAGTACAACATTCAAAATTAAGGTAGTTCCCTCCCATGTTTTTTCCGAAATTCTGTAGTCCATCCCCTATCTGACCAATCATTGCAGCACCTACTGCTACTTTTTGTTCAGGTTTCTGTAGTCCCGCCCAATAGTTTACCGAATTACGATAATCTCACAGCGCTCAATATTTGAACGGGTTACGGTAATCCCCCACCCTAATTAATTAATTGAACGATAGGGCTACGCACGCACTGGGGGTGTTCCAAAACAGTTCATATTTCACATTTTATTATTTAATTGTGATTTCCCGGGTGAAGAATGAGCAAGAGGTGGTGATCTCAGTCACCACCTCAGGGGTAAAATGAGGGAGGGGAAAGGCATTCAACCACCCGAGAAGGCAGGGAGGTCTGCATGTGCAAGCACAAGTGACCTCAGCCACCAACCCAGGCGATAGAATGAAAAAGGGGAAGGCATTCTACCACCAGACGAGAAGGCAGGGAGGTCTGCATGTGCAAGCACAAGTGACCTCAGCCACCAACCCAGGCGATAGAATGGGGGAGGGGGAAGGGCAGTCCTTCACCCGAGAAGTCACAATTAATTAAATTTAAATGAAAAATATGATTGGTTTTACACCAATTACAGTAGCCCCCGCCTCTACATTTGGTTCAAATTACGATAGTTTCCTCCCAATAGTTGACCGGGTTACGGTAATCCCTCAGCCCACAATAGTCGTCCGGGTTACGGTAATCCCCCAGCCCACAATAGTCGTCCGGGTTACGGTAATCCCTCAGCCCACAATAGTCGTCCGGATTACGGTAGTCTCCCTGCCCATAATAGTCGTCCGGATTACGGTAATCCCCCCTTCCCAGTTTTTCCAAATTGAGGTAGACCCCCACCACAAGCGAATTATTAAACTTTAAAATTAATTTTAATAAAATCTAAATTATTTAAATAATTTCTCAGGAGTGAAAACTCCAAAAAAAAATGCCAGAATGGCGATCACTTTTTCCCGAATAACTGTAGACCCCCCCCCCCTTAAACTTTCTTTTTTCAGGGTTACGGTAGCCCATTAAAATATTTTCAGTTTGGTTCAGGAATGAAATTCCAAAAAAAAAAAAGAATCCAGAATGGCTATCACATTTTCTCAAATAAGATAGCCCCACCCCCTCAAACTTTTTTTCAGGGTTACGGTAGCCCATTAAAATATTTTCAGTTTGGTTCAGGAATGAAATTCCAAAAAAAAAAAGAATCCAGAATGGCAATCAAATTTTAGACACCCCTAAACTTTTTTTCTGGGAACGGTATCCCCCTTTCCCCACCTGCACACCATGACGATAAATGGACGCCAGCTGTTTTTGCAATTGTTGTTTAAATTATTTATTTAATTAAAATAATTCAATATTAATCCGCGCAATTTAAAAATATTAAAAAAAACACGCAAAAATGGCGAACGCCTCCCCTCCCTTCCACACCATTATAATCAATGGAATGTCATTATTGGAACATTATCCCTTTACCGCTCCCCTCCCCCCCCTTCCATCCACCTTTTTCTTTACTTTGTTTTCGCTTCTCCCCTCCCTCGTCTTTGCCTCCCTTGCGGGCACTCCCCAAAATGACGCCATATTCAGCGCTCAAATGCCCTACTACTCTTTCGCATTCTTTTCTCTCTCTCTCTCTCCATTCCACACTGTCTCATCTTCTGTCCACTCAGCACAACAGCCCCTCCCCCACCGCTGACCATCTTCCCCCCCCCCCACGGGCACTCGCTTGAAGCGTTCTCTCTCAGTTTCCTTACTCTCTCGCTCTGTCTCTCTATCTCTCTCTCTCTCTCTCTCTCTCTCTTCTCTCCATTCCCACTATCGCATCTTCTGTCCACTCAGCACAACACCCCCCCCCCCACCGCTGACCGACTTTTTCTCTCCCCTCCCCCGCGCCCTTTCGACACATTCTAATTATCCCCCTCCCTCACCCCTCCGAACAGAGATCAACAATGATCACCCCTCTCACACCTTTTCGATTCAATCACTTCGCGCACTTACCCCTAATCACCCCATAAATTCGCGCACTCACCCCCCTAATCATCCATGAAAAACTCGCGCACTCCCCCTTAATTAACCCCCCTCGCGCACTTACCCTCCTTACTCATGAAAAATTCACGCACTCCAACCCCCCCCCCCCCCCCTTAATTAACCCCCTCCCTTAATTAACCCCTCCCCCCTCCCCATGATTAATTAGCACCCCTCCCCCGAAACCTATTAATTATCAGCTGCCCCCCCCCATGATTAATTAGGTCGGCAAGATCAAAGGGACCCCCCTCCCGAAAAAAGCAATTAATCATTTTCACACGTGACGATGAAAGCTGGAGGATAACTACTGCCGTCAAATTATGGTCTCAAGATAGCAGAAGTAGAATATACTCATTAGAACACATTAAAAGAATCACTCAAGAGGCCAATACTTCGCCCAGGCTCGCATCAATTCTTTAAAAATATCTCCGTCACATTTCTTAAACATTTGAGCGATTTTATGCAATAAGTAAATTTTGTCAAAAAATTAATTTTCGACTTTTGATGAAATCGGGTTCGGGGTTCGGAATTGGGCCAAACAGATGTCAGAATCGGTTTTCCCGACCCTGAATCCCCTAAAACAAGGTTATCTCAAAAAAAGTGATTTTGTTGAAAAATGGATTCTTACTTTTTGTTCGAGTCCGGGTTCAGGGTTCGAATTGGGCCAAAATGGATGCCCGAATCGGGCTTCCGGACCCTGAAAACCCTAAAAAAAGTTTATTAAAATTTTTTTTTAATCTGGACAAATAACCGTCAAGTACCAAAAATTCTTAGATTAATTTATTTATCTTATGAAACATTGTGATTAAATGAAGAAAGTTTTGATGCTTTCTCTAGAAATGATGAAATTAATCCAAGTTGCAATGTTTTATCTAGAAATAGATGAAATTAATCCAAGAGAAAAGTTCGAAGAGTCCTAAAAATAATGCCAAAATATTTAATATTTTACGGGCTTTGGCAATTTTTCAAATTTCCACTAACACATTTCCGAGAGCACATGTCTCCGTGCTTTGTCCAAATTGTGCATTGACTCTAATTATCTTGCAATATTTCATTTTGCTAAATTTTTTTATTCATGAATTAATGTGGTTCATCACGGGAAAAAAAATTTGAAAATTAAATTATTATTTTCTTTAGAAATAATGTATTAAAAGGAAGGAATTTTTGAGAAAATGGCGATTAAATGAAAGTGCCAAATGGGAAAAGAAGACCGAATAATTCATATAACTGAAAAAGAAAAAATATATAAACCAGAAGAATCAACATTATGAGTAAAAAAGGAATCTTTATGTAAATGGCGACGAAATGAAAGTGCCAAATGGGAAAAGAAGACCGAATAATTCTCAATGCAAAATGAATTGGAAATAGGAAGCGATCAGCAGAAGTGCCCGGATTTTGTGGACAATCAAAAAATTATGAAAATGGCGACGAAATGAAAGTGCCAAATTTATAATAATATACTTTTTTCAGGGAGAATAATTTTCTATTTTCATTTTCTGTTTCTTTTGCTTTTTCCAGTTTTGACTCTTCTTCTCTGACATTTTCTTTTGTATTTTCACACAGTTTTTTCATTTTTTGCTCAAATTCTTTTCGAAGGTTGGCAATTTCAATTTCATTTTTATTTGATGACTTTTCCCCACTTTTCTCCTCTTTCATTTCGTTGTTGAATTCTTCTTCATTTACCAATTCCAAATTTTCCAATTCATTTTCATCTTTTTTCCAAAAATATTTCGAATGATAATTCAACGCACTGACAACTTTCAAAATACAGTCCGGAAAATCACCAATAAATATTGGCTTCACCAATGGTGGCAATTGTTTCGACACTTTTGGATTTTTAGCTTAATAAATTATTATATATATATATATATTTTGTACAAATCGATGCTGTGAACTGTGTTTGGCTTTAGGAAAGGAGAAGAAAGGGAGAGAAGAGGAAAAAGATAGCGAGATAGAGAAGTGGAGAGAGATATGAAGAGTAAAAAAGAAAGAAAAATGGCGAGAAAGAGACAGATAAAGAGGGAGAGGGGAGGGGAGGAAAGAGAGCGAGATAGAGAAGTGATAGAGTCATTTTTTTATTAAAGCATTAAAATGCATGTACAGGTGGGTTAAAGAATGATATTTTGGTGGTTCTGATTCGAATCAAATGAAAATATTTGAAGTATTCGAGAGGGGTCGAAAATCTTTAATTTTTTTAAATGCACGATTATTTTAGGTTAGGCAAAATGGTTGACCTGGGAGGGAAAATCGAACCCTCGACCTCTCTGGTGCGGCGATCGGTTTCCCATCAGGGCTGCACGCAACTGGATTTGCAATTACGGAAATCCGTAATCCGTAATTACGGCGATTTTCTCAGTTACGGAAATCCGTAATCCGTAATTACGGCGATTTTCTCCGTTACGGAAATCCGTAATCCGTAATTACGGGGGTAATCCAAAAGTCAAATTACGGATCAAAATTATGAAAAATCCCAAAAATCCGTAACCCGTAATCCGTAACTCCAAAACCCCGTAATTTCCGTAATCCGCAATCCGTAATTGCGTGCAGCCCTGCTTCCCATCCAAAGCAGTGCTCTTACCCTCTGAGCTACCATACCATCGCATCAGCCCTTCCCTATTATGAATGTTTTGCATCCGTTTTTAAGCGTTTTATCCATCCGCTGGCTTATTCCTTACATTATGGTATGTAAGGATGAGGAATTGAGAGAGAGAAATGCAGAGGTTGAGAGAGAGGAATGAAAAGTGAAAGAAAGGAGAAAACTAATAAGGTAACGAGATAGCAAGATACAGAAATGGAGAGAGATAGCGAGAAAGAAGGAAAGAGAGAGAGAGATGAGCGAGATATAAGAAACATATAGAGAAGGTGAAAAGGGTGCTATGTCATTATTTAAAAACCATCATTATGTGCGTTATTTAAAAAACCAAAATAAAATTGTTTGCTTATAACTTTGCCTTAAAAAGACCAAATTCCATGATATCATTTGATAGCCTAAGTGTTCTCTATCAGTCTGCAAAATTTCAAAAAATTTCGTTAAGTTTAAAAAAAGTAAGGCCAAAAATGTTAGAAAATCAAGGTTTTTTGCGTTCCTCGAGGTATAACTTTTTTGAAATTTAACGAAAATTTTTGAAATTTTGTAGACTTATAGAGAACACTTAGGGCTATCAAATGATATCAAGAATTAAAAATTTGGTTGTTTTTGAGCAAAGTTATAAATAATTTTTCGACAAAAATTTTCATAATGATGGTTTTTTAAATAACGGCTCCGCCCCGGTGAAAAGGATAGAGAAAAAAAGATGAGTATATGGTGAGAAAGAAAAGGAAGAGAAGAGAGAAGACTGTAAGGCAGAACTAATTAAATTCATTATCAATTTTTAATTATTTCAAAATAATAATAAATGAAAAGCTTGAAAAATTCTAAAAACCTTCAGCATACAACCGGAATAAATATTCATATAAAATGTCCAAGTATTTGCGATATTTTCGGCATTTTTCTTCAAATTCCTCCCCAATTTGGTCACATTGCCAATTCTCTCTCATCAAATACATAACGCCAAGATGGGCTTCAAATGTTTGCGTCCAATGCTTTTCAATTTTCTCAATTTTGCAAATTCCAGCCGCAATCAGGAAATAATTATATTTATCAATATTTTCATTCTCTTTTACACGATATAAGTAATTTGAATATTCTTTGGCCATCTTAAAAAATTTCTCAGAATTTGTCGCTTGTCCTTTAATATATGCAGAAAATAAAGCATCATAAATCTAAATTTTGAATTCTATTATTATTTGAATGTAAAGTCTCACCCAATTAAATTGATCATGGAAGTTCGACTCCATAAGCATTTGATGTTTGTCATATTTTATATATTGGTCATAATTTATACAATTGGCTTTTTTTGCACATTCATCCGCTTTTTCAAATATTTCCCCCAAATTTTCTTTAAATCTTTGTTGAATTATTTCATCAACAATTTCATTTGTTTGCCATTCATTCGCTGTGTCAATTGCCAATTGCAAAATCATTTCATTAATTGGCATTTTTTGTTCATTTTTGTTTTTTATTTCATATTTCAATCTCTTCTGGTTTAACAATTTTGGTTCAAAATTGTCATCCAAATTGAATAAATTATTTAATTTATATTCATATTCTTCTCCCACGTTTTTATAAAATAAAATTGCGAAATACTGGCCAAGCAAAACACCGCATAAATTATTGGCCCTTCAATTTCAATTTCCCTTTTAAATACAAATTTTGGCTTCACTGTGGGAATTCCGGCATATTTTCTGATCAAATATTCGTACAAAATGTCAAAATATTTACGATATTTTTGGCATTCTGTCCGTTCAAATTCTTCAAATTTCTCCCCAATTTTATCACATTTCCAATTCTTTCTCATGTAATGCATAATGCCAAGGTGTTTCTCATTTTTTTTCACAGAATATTCACTGATTTGAATTTGCTGATGGCCTTTCATAACTGCAATTAGCATATTGTCCTCAACCTAATTAATTAAAATGGATTAGTAAATTAATAACCTAATTAATAAACCCACCAATGGAATAGCACTTGAAAATGGATTTAAAAAATGATGAGAAACAAACATAATAAAAGGAATTTTAGAAAAAGTATTAAACATCATTTTGTTTTTCTGTTTTAATTAAATTATCAAATAAAAATAAAAACATATTTAATATTAATTTATTACTATCCCTACTTAAGACAATTATTTATATTAAATAATGATGTAATTATTTAGAAAATGGGTAAATGCTTTCAGTTTTCAAATTGAGTAAAGTTAATTATTAAAAATGATAAAAAATGGCAAATCACACTGCCTTTTAAACGGAGTAAAAATTGGGTTTGAAATAGTGAATGATCATCAGTATAACTTTTTGAGTAGTCTTACCCAAAATTTTTATTTTTAATATTGTATATTACCTTAAGTAATGATGCAATTAAACTAGTGATTTATCATCAGTAGGAATATCCAGATATATTTTTTACATTATGTAAAATAATGATGCAAATATTTAAAATGTTGATTGATCATCAGTAGGATTATCCAAACCTATTTCTACTTCATATAATTTGCATATTATATTAAATACTGACGTAAATATTTAAAATTTGATTGATCGTCAGTAGGATTATCCAAACCTATTTCTACTTCATATAATTTGCATATTATATTAAATACTGACGTAAATATTTAAAATTTTGATTGATCATCAGTAGGATTATCCAAACCTATTTCTACTTCATATAATTTGCATATTATATTAAATAATGACGCAAATATTTAAAATGTTGAAGGATCATCAGTAGAATTACCTTAATTTATTTATGCCTAAAATATTTAAATATATTTAAAAAATGCCAAAAATTTTCGAAGTTATTGGAAAAACCTAAATAAGTATTTATGCAAATTGAATTTAAAAAAAGAAAAAAATGCAATGCAAAAATAATATAATAATTTATATGCAAGCGAGTGATTTTATTAATATATTTTTTGTAGAATGCTTATTAAAGAGACACTCACTCTTGATAATAAAAATAACTAATATATTCATTAATTTTCAAATTGTTTTTAAAATTTATAATCGACCCTAATGATTGTTTTTAATAAGGTCCATTTTCCAATTTGGAGAGAGCAATTGGGAAACATTGGGGAGAAGGGAACAATCACATACTCCCGAAGCATGGACCCTTTCTCTAATTTTTCTTCACAATTTAACTTTGATTGTTTGTGCCATTCACTCGCTGTGTCAATTGCCAATTCAAAATCATCTCAAGAATGAACTTTCTTCCGTAGATCATTTTGTGAAATTTTCGCACTGCGAAAATCAAAGCCAATCCCTCTTTTTCGATTTGGGAATAATTTCTTTCAGCGGGTGTCAAAGAAGATGAGGCATGTTCGATGGCCTTAATTGCTCCGTTTGGAAATCGGTGGTAAATGACTGCGCCGATTCCATGTTCTGAGGCGTCAGCTGCCACGATGATTTCCAGTTTTGGGTCGTAATGCGTTAGAAGCAAATCAGAGGATAAAATTTCCTTGATTTTTATGAATGCTTCTTGGCATTCTTTGCTCCAGTCCCAGTCTTTGTCTTTCTTCAGAAGTTCATCCAATGGTTGTCGGACGAATCGCATGTTTTTCACAAATTGTTGGTAATGGTTCACCATTCCGAGAAACGTGCGAAGTGACGGGACATCATTTGGTGCTGGCATATTTGCTATTGCCGCAATTTTGCTTGGGTCGGGTCGTCTTCCATCCTTGTCGATGATTTGGCCAAGATACTTGATTTGTTCTTGGAAAAACGAACATTTGTCCATTTTGACCCGAAATCCCCAGCTTTGGATTCGATCGAACACTTTTTCCAGATTTTGAAAGTGCTCGTCTTTTGTTTTGCTGACAATTATGATGTCGTCAAGGTACGCCGTCGCGAACTCGAGCCCGGCCAGGAGTTTATCCATGAGGGATTGAAAAATTCCTGGTGCCGTCTTCACACCGAATGGCAATCTGTTGAATTGGTAATAGCCACGGTGGGTTGCGATGGTGCATAGCTTTTTTGCTTCAGCAGTCAACTCAATTTGCAGGTAGGCATCTTTTAAGTCCACCTGAGAGAAGACTTTTCCACCATTCAACGTCGCAAAAATGTCATTTGGCAACGGAAGTGGGTGCTGATGGTCAAATAGAGCATTGTTGAGGCCCGTCGAATAGTCGATGCACATTCGGGCTGATCCGTCGGCTTTTTTCACGATGAGAATCGGTGCCGCCCAATCCGTGTGCTCAACTTTCGTGATGATTTTTAGGCTCTCCAACCTTTCAAGCTCTTTCTCTACAACTTCTCGTGAGTTGTGAGGCACCGGCCTTGCCTTTCTGAAAATTGGCTGTGCGTCCGGTTTTAGGATCAAATTTGCTTTTGCCTTTGTGCAAAATCCGAGTTCTTCTTTGAACACGTCGGGGAAAGCTTTTTTCAGCTTGGTGAGGTATTCGTTGACCTCTGTGCCTTTTGGTCGGCTTGGAGCAATGTCCTTTTTACCGCCTTTGCACATATTCACCATTTTTGAGGAAATCTTTTCCTTCAATTCGTCGAGCAGCCCAAATGCGTCCATTGTTTGAATAGACAGCAAATTTAGGGAATCTTTGCCGGCCACATAAAACTCTTGTTCAACATTCATTCCGTTGAATTCGAATGTGCCGGTCCCTTTTCCGATGAAGCTTCTTGTGCTTCCATCGTAAAGCACTGCCTTTTCTTTGCAGGTCTTTATTTTTGGGCTGCCGATCAATTTGTATGTCATTTCGTTTATGACATTAACTTCTGCACCGCTGTCGAGGACAAATTCGATGACTTTGCCTTGAAAAGAGACTTTGACCCTTAGCAATGTTGACTTCGTTGTCGGTTTTGCTGCGGTGCCAATGTTGACTGTCACTATGTGGACGTTGCCAACATTTTTCTTGAGCCAACTTTTGGCATTCTTTTTGCGCCATTCTTGCACTGCTTCACAACGTGACTCAATGTGTCCGTTTTGTGAGCACTTTCGGCATTTGTAGCCTTTCTGCGGGCAAGCTGCGTGGTGATGGTTCGTTTGACCGCACCTCCAGCATTTTTGTTGCTCCGTCTTTGTGCATTGTTGGCCTTTGGGTCTCTCATATTTCGGCTTTTCTCGCTTTGGATGGACTGCATTCAAAGCATGATTTCGTTGACCTCCGCCTGACGAAGACTCGATGACTTTGGCCTCCGCAATGGTCGTCATGAAATTCATGCAAACCTCCACCACCGCATCATACGTGATGTTGTCTCCATCCGCGGTCAATTTTGACAGAATTCGTTGCCTTAACACCGCATCGCCGTGCGATTGAGCGCTGTCAGCAACATCAGGACATAGAACTGTTGCTCTTTTAAGTCGCTGAATTTGAAATCTGTGATCAGGCGCTTGTGCCGGTTGACAAAAGATCGGAGTCCTCTCCCTCCCCTTTGCGGGCGATCAAGCACTCAAATCGGTCGATGAAGATCGATTGAGGCTTGGCGAACAGCTTCTCAAGCTTTTTGACTGTTGTGTCTAAGCTGAAACTTGTCACGGGCTCCGGCAGACAGAATTTGGTGTATTCGCTGAATGCCGCCTCGGAGAGCTTGTTCATAATCGCCTTAACCTTGACAGCGTCCGATGCGTTTGGAGACACGCAATCGATTGCGAATTGTGCGCGCTTTAGCCATTCGCTTATTCGAGATTTGTCATCACTCGGCTCGAAGATGGCCACATCCGGCAGTGTGAGCTTCAAAAGCTCTTGTGCCGTCGGTTGTGCCATTCTTTTGGTTGTTCACCACACTATTGATAACAGCGCCTGGATGCTATCAGTGTGGGTGCGCGTGGTTGAGCTAAATTTTTGTCGCCTAGACAAATAAGTAGCAGCGCAAAATTTTTCTTTCACACTAAAAGCTGAAAGCTTTCTAGCGGAATGCCGATTCTTCTGCTAACAGCGCCAAGCTGTATAGCAGGGATGACAAATTGTTGAAAAGTTGCGGTGGTTGTTGACTTCTCTTTGAGTCAACAAATTGTTGAATTGCTGCTAAAAGCTGCAATTTTATTTGTCCTCCTCTTTTTTTTTTGTTCTGCTTCCGAACGGGCGTCGCCAATTTTGTTAGGTCCACACAATGGGTGCTAAGCCAATGTTTAGTGTCCAACAAATATAAAATATTTATTTGGGTGCAGACAAATAACAATTTATTTAGAAGAAAATAAATGGAGAGAAATAGGGAAGAACAATAATATGTCAATTGCACAAAAGTGAACTGAATAGGGGAAGAGTGAACATGAATGAGGGAAGGGGGAATTAAATAACAAACGAACAGTGGGGGGGGGGGGGGAATATCGATTGGGTCAAAGGGCATGCGTGTGGCGTTCTGTTGACCACACTCAAAAGTCAAAGGGCGCTGCCCCTAACACCGATGAACGATGTTTGGTGCTGACATGCACAAAAAGTGCGGCATTTAAGGATGAAAAAGTGCGAAAAACTCTGCTGCAAAAGGTGTTAATTAATTAATATTTTTTTATTTAAACAAAATTTTCGGTGTTTTCGTCTGAATTTCGAAGCTAGTCGAATTTGATTAGTAGTGGTTAATTAATTGCGAGCTGAAGTTATTAGAATGAGTTTTTAGTTTAAGTTTGGGGCTCCCCTATTTTGGACTTTTTGTGTTTAATGCCAACGCGCCTATTTGCCCTATTTCAAAAGTTTCAAAATAAACAGATAGAGCAATTGACGACGACAAATTAGAATATTTATTTGGAATTATTTTGCCAAATTATTATTATCAGTTTTCGGATTTATATTTTTTTAATGTTTTTTTGAGAATATTTTGTCGCATGAAAATCGATAGCCATTTTTATGGTTTTATTTCAATTCGAGCAAGTTTTAGCATATAAAAAACATTAAATAACTGATTTGCAATTGTGCTAGTGGATTTGGATAAAGAATGAGCTTTTTTTTGAGAAATTCACGTATTTATTGATTTTTTTGGCATATATTTTGGCCTTTTTGCGTTCAATCCTAGCCCTGATTAGGTAATTATTAATCAACAACAAATATAATCAAAATTTAAATTTGGCACAGTTTTGTCCAACTGCATCAGTCACAGAAACCGCAGGCGATCAATGCCGTTTTGGCGAAAATGAAAATGTTCTTTCGGCTGTCAGACCATGGCTTTTGGATGCTCGTTTATGTGCCCAACTGTGGAGGACAAATGGACAATGGTGGACTATTAAATGGCAAAAACTAATTAAGGAACTTTCAAAATAAAAATTCAGACGAAAATTTATTATAAATAAGCATTCTTTGTTTCATTCAAATGCGTGCTGAGTCGTTTCTTAAACCGGCCAAGGGGTAGGAAAACAAAAAAAATGTAACATATAAATTCACAATTTTGCTCAGTTTCAACCAAAATAATATTTCAAGGTATCATTAAATAGCACTAGCCGTTCTCTAGCAGAATATTAATTTTCAAAATTTTTACAAGGTATAAAAAATTAGGGTCATAAAATTTCAAAAATCTTTAGTCAGAATTTATTTTAGCCATACTTTTTGGATCCTGAATGAATTTTTTTTTTGAAATTCGAAAGTTAAATTAAAATAAATAAATCTTATTTATTAAAAATTTTCAGGAAATTTTACAAATTAAAGTTTATACAGGAAAGCAAATATTTTTTATTTTCGGTTAGCTTTTTGTAAATTAATGAAAAAATTTTGAAAAAGTTTTTAATTAGAAAATCATAATAATGTATCAAATTTTAATATTATAATGGAATTTATTTGAAAATGAATATTAAAATTATTTTTTTAGTGGCAAACAATGTCCCATCAATTGTGCAACGCGTAATATGAAGAAAATTGAGGATGATTAATCAAATGGGAAAGACAATCTTGCTTTTGCCTATAAAACAAATAATTTTTCCGTTTTAATCCCTTTCACGAATTGTCATATTTAAAAGATTTCCTTTTCAATAAATATTTTTTCGAAAAGGGCGAAAATTCAAAAAAAAAAATTTTTTTTTTATTCGCTCAAACAATACCCAAAGTTTTGAGCAATTTCCATGTTGACCAAATTCCCTTAATTGACACTTGGAGCAATACCCAGCTTGGGATTTTTGTTTATTTCTCGAAGAATTGCGTTTAGATAATTAAAAAATGAGAGCAAAAAAAAAGGGGGGCGGGATTAATCAGCGCACCATTCAGGGCGATCGGAACGGGGGAAAAAGGGCGGGGGAAATGAAAGCTTAAATGCTGATCGTATCTGTAATTCTCATCATCAAATGGGAGGGGAGGCGTCGCACTGGTTCGTCGATGGTGACGACGAACTGTGTTTCGAGGCTTTGTGGCGTTATTGGTGCCGAATTTGGAAAGGACGAATAAACGGTGCCGGTGGACTCATTTTCGTGATCGGGCACGTCGCCGAGGGCGGAATTGAATTTCGGTGGTAACGACGATTCGTATGTGGGGGATTGGGCCGAAACTGGAGAAAGCCCTTAACAATTCCTTTTGGCGAAAATTTCGGGATTGGTTTGTCAAAAACGGGACTGGGACAGACAAGGTCAATGCACATAGCCCAGAAATCGACGAGAAAAATGTTTGTTGATGCAGTGTAAAACGAGAGAGGGGGTGGAGTTACGGGAAAAATTAATGTGTAAATGTATTTGAATGTGGCTTTTCTGTGGGAATATTGTAGTTATCTGATTGTGTCAGAAAGGGCCTTTGTTGTTGGTACTTTTTGGGCCCAATTAAATTTTTTGTATATTTCCAAAATTTTGACTAGAGACCAAGGTGAACGGGGGGTTTCAGGTACATGTACAAGAACAAATTCTCCAATTTGGGGACAACGTTGGGTTGGTACTTTTGACTTTTTATCTTTCTCACGGAGAGAAAGGAGATATTCCCACTTCCATTTAGAATAAAATAGTTTAGTGAGAGCGGAAGTTGCATCCCACATTTGGGTTAAAACTCTCTGGTTACTTTGGTTTGAATTATAAGTTGAGTCGCTTAATTCGACTTCTAATGAGGAGGTGACAAAATTTTGAGAATATCCAAAGGGACGAACAAAATCGATTGGACGTAATGGCAATGAATTTAAGGGATTATTTGACAAAAATTTTATGGGACGGGAATTTATTACAGACTCAATTTCGATTATTGCAGTGTTAAGACATGGTAATGTAATGGAGCGAGCGGAACGAGTAGAAGAGTTTCTGCGTAAATGATGCTTAATAAGTGCCATAAGTCGTTCGTAATGGCCACCGCGCCAGGGAGCAAAGGGTACTCGCAAATTCCATTGAATTCGGTTTGTGTGTTGAATAAAATGTTTAAATGAAACAAATGTGGGGGCATGGTCGGAAAAAATAGAATTTGGATACCCGTATTTGGCACAGAAACGGTGGAAGGACAATAAAAAGGTTTAGGCTGATTGGTCATTAACTAAATCTAAGGAAATTCCGCGGGTGATTAAACAAACCCATACAAGAATCCAATATTTAACAATGGGAACACGGGCATTTTTACGGTTTTTTGACTCAGCGGGAGACGGGGGTCGGTTCAACTTCATAATAATAATAGAGCCCAAAACAATAACAGGGCGTACAGCGTAATCAAGAAACACTAAATCGGCATCAGTGAGTAATTCAGGAGAAAACGGTATATATGGTGTTGGTTGGTCAAATGCTCAACAGTGTTAGCTGTTACAATAATTGTCTGTCCATTAATTAGCTCAATGCCAAATTTAGTTTGAAAGGATGGGAGTGGTTTGCTTTTGGGGTTGTTAAATACACTAATTTCGACGAAATTTGGAGTAAGCGGCAAATTCAGCGAATTAGCCTCCATTAGCGAAATATAAGTATTTGTGCTGCCATCGTCTAACAATAAAATGCCTTGCCGCGAATTTTTGCGATTTTCGGGGTGAAAAAAGGTGTCCCGAACATATTTGAGAAGAATTGGGG
Source organism: Heterodera schachtii (assembly GCA_023374025.1). Classification (NCBI taxonomy): domain Eukaryota; kingdom Metazoa; phylum Nematoda; class Chromadorea; order Rhabditida; family Heteroderidae; genus Heterodera; species Heterodera schachtii. Next base: position 435,182 of record SIJG01000109.1, read on the forward strand.
CCTTAAACACTGACAATGACTGACTGGTAATTGTGGAAGTGTTAGTTTGGGGGTTAGGGTCTGAATCTATAGATGGTTCGTTGTTTGGGCTTGGAGTGGCATTCGGAATTAAAGGGGTAGGAGTTGCGGGTAACGAAGGTACAGCAGAAACTGGATACAATTGTGGGTAAAATTTGCGGTTGAAAGTTGGCAATGGGTTTGCATTGTTAGAATAGGGAAGAGGAGAATTAATTGAATTAATAGGAGGTGTAAATCTTTGTGAGAAATTAGTATGATTTGGTGAATTTTGGTCGGAAAATTTACAAAGTGCACGGGGATGCTGTTTGTTACATTTTGAGCAAGTTGCTGGATTTGGGCATCGGTTGAAAAAATGACCCTCTTTTAAGCATTTAAAACACCAATGCAGTGATTTTAGTTTTTCAGCACGTGAATGAAAATCGGGGAATGTGGTACATTTATTGGAAAAATGACCCATTTCACTGCAAAAAATACATGGCAATTTCGGTTGGGGTGGCGTACGAGTTTGGTTAAAATTTTGGTTACTCTGTGAGTGGAAAGTGAGAGCCGCGGGATTGGTGGAAGGAGAATATGATGCATTGGAAAATGATTGAAAAGGTTTTGATTTTGGTGCGGAGTGAATCTTTGGGCTGATGGAATGGATTTGCTCTTTACGCTTTAAAATAGCACGGAGTTTTTCCTTTAATAAATCGATGGTCCAATTATCGTTTGATTCTTTGGCCATAAAAATTTCATTCAAAACAAAACGGGGAAGGCATTCTTCAATCGCCATTTGGAAATTAACTGTGTCATATTCAAGGTTTTTCTGACCCATTTGGATGCATATGACTCAAATTGATCGATTAGGGAACGTAAATCGGTACAAAAATTATCACCACCGCGAACATGTGGGAGCTTTCTCAACAAATTGTGTAGGGCACGAGCGATTTCATCGGGGTTGTCATATGTTTTAGTTAATAAATCAAGTGCCGAATTATAGGAGAGGACAGAAATGGGGAGAGAGTTGACAAGGGCAAGGGGTGGACCAGAAAGACATTGCTTCAAATATGTAAATTTGATCGAATCGGGGATGGACAAATCATCGACTCCAATTTTAAAACTGTTCCAAAAGGAGGTGTAAGTGGTGCAGTCACCAGCGAATGTAGGGAGTTCGGCTTTGGGAAGGTGCATCAAAGGGGCCGCAGGGGGAGGATTTGGGACACGGGGTGCTTGTGCAGGAATAATAGCTTCTAAGTCCCTTTTTTGAGTACGAACGATTTTAAAATATTTTCGCAAATCGGATAAACAAAGTGGTAATTAGTTTCGGCAATAAATGTGTCATAAAGGGGGTTGTCAACGGCTCTCTCTGCTCCAGTCATGCTGCTCCGCAAAGTCATCCATTTGTCCGCAGCACTTGACAACTCACTTATAACCTCGCTGACACCCTCCATTTCATCGTTGAGGGGTTTAAGTCGAGTTTGAACACTGATGAAAAAACATTGTCCGGGGTGCCCTGGGCTCGGGCGGGAATTTGCAAAATCTTTTGGTCACTGAGAACATCGGCTGCTTCTTCGCAAACCCGTTTTATCTGGGAACGATAATGAGAGGACATTTTGGGATTTCCCGGCCGTTGTGTCGGATTTGGAATGGGAAAGGGGTAAATTGTAAGGAAGACAAATAGGAAGAGACTTCCCAAAGGGAGAAATTGAGGCAGGTGGAAGGGGGTTGGGGTTACAGGGATTTTCAAGGGGTAGCAGGGATAATTGGCATTATGAGTAATTTGTGAATGAATATTATAAGGCATTTGAGAAGGGGAAGGCCTAGGACTGGGGTTATTGATTGAAATGTTTTCGCTTAATGCGACAGCGTTTACTATTTGTTGACTTATTTTCTTTAGTTCCTAAGAACTTTCACTAATTGGACGATCGCTATTTTAATTTTTGGCTGAAGTGTGAACCCAGGACTCAAATTATTTGTCTTTGAAAACCTCGAGAATGTCCTTCCGAATTGCTTTTTATACTTAAAAATTTTGAAAAATATATTGGGTAACTTTTCAATTTCTCCAATGCTTAAAAGGCTAAAATTCCGCTGAAAATCAGTTTTTTAGTAAGAATTTTTCGTAAATTTTCCAATTTTTCCCGTTTAAATTTCTGAAAAATAATTCATTTTAAGAACAAATTAGGCTTTCATTTATTTCGAGCTTCGTGCCTACTAAAGTCCAACCACCATTTTAAAAAACATCCAAATTATTTAAAAGAAATATATAAAAAATTACATTAAAAATAACTACATAGGGAGACCACTTGAATTATCGATTGATTGGCTTCGCAGCTTTTTTTCTCTACCTTTTTTTTCTCTTGCCTATATGTAGTCTCTAACCGCTATTAATTTTAACTATTTTTTTTTAATTTTTGAATTATTTTAAATATTTTTATTTATTTTTAAATAATTTTAATTTAATTTTTTTTAATTTTGAATTATTTTAAATATT
>SIJG01000109.1:446933-469708 GCA_023374025.1 Heterodera schachtii
TAATTGATTTGTTTATTTGACCCCCCACCCCCTTCTCGCCGCACGCACTTGCCCCCCTGCCCCCGCTGGTGACGTCAATTTTTCCCTTTATGAGAGCAAATTAATGTTTATGATCCATTGCCAATGTGGCCAAGTGGTTAGTGCGTCAGCCTGGCCGCCCCTCTGGGGTTCGGATCCGCTTGGTGCGGGGAATTTTTGATGAATTTTAAATGACTTTAAATTCAGTGTCTTAAGATGTTTGACCTTTAAGATGTTTAAAAATTAATTTAAAATTAAATTAATTAAATTAAAATTAATTAAAAAATTTGCATAAAGTCGCGCAGCAAAAAAATGCTCGGGGTCGAGCTCCTTGCTGATGCTCGGTTCTTTGCGAGCGGTGCGCTTTTCTCCCTCCGGCGGCGATTGTGCCTGAAAAGACTCAGAATTAGGAATAAAAATTTTGAAAACTTTTTCGTATAAACTGACGGAAATTGGCAGACGCTTCATGACGTCTTCCATCGGTGGCGCATCGTCCATCAAATTATCACCGTCCCGAACAGGGGAGTACGGTCCGTCGAGCATTGGGGGTTGGGAATCGTCAGATAATTGACTCATTTTATTTTCTTTCTTAAATTATAAAGGGAAAATTAAACCATAGCGTTTAGCTTAAAAGGCAAAGTAAATGGCTGTCTGAAAAAAAATCGGGCATGACCCCTCTCCTGAGCGATGATTTGGGCCATTTTTGGATGAGCTAAAAACGCGCATAGGTCACCCCCTACACGTGTTTTTAACCTTCCGGCCCAAGCCATCACATTGGAGGGCATACCCACCAACTATGACTATCATAGCAAGCGATTATGGAACCGCTCATGGAACTCAAAGTGTGTGGCACTACCATCCCAAAGTGCAAGGTTTGGTGTAGGCCTCCCTATGTTGGGTAATTACTCCCTTCATAGGCACTTGCGCCAACGCCCACAGCACATATGAGTTCCGTCAACGCGGATTTTAATCCGGGGTGTTGAGTTTGAGCAGCTGCGCATTCGACACTGCTCAGTGACTCGCGGTTCCTCCGGGCCAGCCAGTCCCGGTTATTCTCTCGCTGTACCAATGCAGCCCGTAGGCAGGGCACATTAGGGCTGAGAACCGCCACCCCCGCCGCTAGGAACAGGCACACCTTCACCCTCAAGGCCAGCGAGTGAAGGGCCCCCATCCACACCAGACCGACTATCTGGCTGGGTCTAAACATCGCTGTGACACCCGGCGGGCTATGACGGAAACTGGGTTTCGGTCAGTCACTGCCGCAGCCCTGGATACCAGCGGAATAGACCCCGTGGACAGTGAACGCCCGTGCCCACCCCTCTGGGAAGTAACCCAGTACCGGGGCAGGACTCCTCGGTTTAAGGATGGCCCCCAGGATATTTGAAAAGGCTTAACAAATATCCTAAAGGGGTTTAGTACCGAGTAAACCAACAAAATGTAAAAAGGGGAGAGAAAGGACAGTACAAGGTACTTATGATTAATGAAAAAAAACAAGAGGAAGACAAAAGAAAAAAGATAAAATTTGGCAATAAAAATTAATTTTAAAAAGGAAAAGGAAATATTTATAGAAAAAAGTCAAAATTTAAAATAATTTTAAATTAATTTTTAATTTGAAAAAACAGAACGCCAAGAATTTAAATAATTTTTAATTTGAAAAACAGAATGCCAAGAATTGAAATAATTTTTTTTAAATTTTGAAAAACAGAACGCCAAGAATTTAATTAATTTTTAAATTTGAAATACAGAACGCCAAGAATTTAAATAATTTTTTTTTAATTTTGAAAAACAGAATGCCAAGAATTGAAATAATTTTTTTAATTTTGAAAAACAGAATGCCAAGAATTTAATTAATTTTAAATTTGAAAAACAGAATGCCAAGATTTAAAATAATTTTTTTTTAATTTTGAAAAAACAGATTGCCAAGATTTAAAATATTTTGATTTTAAAAGAACAGAATGCCAAGATTTAAAATAAATTAAATTTGAGAATTGGAAATGAATGGGTTAAAAATTGGGACAAAACAGTGCCAAAAATTGGCAATAAATAATTAGGTAAACTTGGCACAAAAAATGCGCAAGAATGGGCAAAGAAATGTTGGCAAAATATGACAAAATTGGCAAGAAATAAATGGGGAAATTGGCACAAAAACGTGCAAAGGTTGGCATAAGAAAGGGTTAAAAAAATGCCAAAAACTGGCAAGAAATAAATTGAGAAATTTGGCACAAAAACGGTACCAAAATAGGCAAAGAAATGTTGGCAAAATAATGCCAATCTAGCACATAAATAAATAAATGGCAAAATATAATGGGAAATGGGTGAACAAATGCCAAAGAAAGAAAAATATTGGCACAAATAAATAGTAGGGGATTATCGATTGGCTTTTCCATTCGTAAAGTGAATTAAATGAAATGAAAACGACCAAATGGACAAAAAATCAATTAACAAAAATTGTTTATTGTCTGAAGGTGTCAAATTACATAATGAGTGTGCGGGAGGGAGGGCGGCACCACAAGGCACGAAAAAATTGATTTGTTTATTTGGCACCGTTCCAACAGCCCCGCCCCCTTCATAATTGATTTGTTTATTTGACCCCCCTCCCCCTTCTCGCCGCACGCTCTCGCCCCCCTCCCCCTGCTGGTGACGTCATTTTATCCCTTTATGAGAGCAAATTAATGTTTATGATCCATTGCCAATGTGGCCAAGTGGTTAGTGCGTCAGCCTGGCCGCCCCTCTGGGGTTCGGATCCGCTTGGTGCGGGGAATTTTGGATGAATTTTAAATGACTTTAAATTCAGTGTCTTAAGATGTTTGACCTTTAAGATGTTTAAAAATTAATTTAAAATTAAATTAATTAAATTAAAATTAATTAAAAAATTTGCATAAAGTCGCGCAGCAAAAAAAAGTCGCGCAGTAAGAAAAAAAGTCGCGCACCCCCTGCAATAGGTTTGAGTTGCAAGAAAAAATCAATAAAATAATTTGCATAAAGTCGCGCAGCAAAAAAAAGTCGCGCAGCAAAAAAAAGTCGCGCAATAGGTTTTGGCTTCGGTACTGAAAAATTTTGGCGCTCAAATGGCCCGCGCTCACTTGGCAGCGCTCAGATGGCTGGCGCTCAAATGACCTGCAGCCATCCCATAGGTATGGGGGGCTACCGTAATCCGGACAAAATGTCGTTAGTAACTACTACTTATGGTGAATTTAATCGAAATATTCTAAATTTACAGCGCAATGGGAGGGTTGGCAATGTGCCAGTCACAATGCACAATGGGATTATGTCAGAAGAGCAAATTAGAGAGATTGCGAAAAAAGAAACATTGCTTTTAATATTAGATGATTTGCTAGTGAATTTGACTAATCAATATTTAGATTTGCTTTTTACACGCGGTTCACACAATTGGGGCATGAGTGTAATTTTGGTAACGCAGCATTTATTTAATAAAGAATTGCGTGTCGCACGTGGAAATTCTCATTATTTGGTTTTGTTAAGGAATCCGGCAGGCGCACTTCAGATTAGGACATTAGCTACACATTTATTCCCTTCTAAGACCGCCCACTTTATGGAATCATACCGAGACGCGTGTTCCAAAAATTTTGGATATCTCTTGGTAGATATGCACCCGGAAAGCCAGGAAATTTTACGATTAAGAACAAATATATATGATAAAAACGTTATTGTTTACGTTCCCAAATGAAAGTATCCCAATTAATTGAAAATAATTTAAAATTTATAGAAAATATATGTAACTCAAAAAAGGTCAGTGAAGACATAGAAAGAGCAACTGATGAACAAATATTATGCCTCGTTGAAATCTGCCTCAATATTTTAAAAGGAAGAGTTCCTTTAAAACAGAAACATTTGAAAAAATTAAAATCAAATGCCCAATTTTTACGTTACCTTTCGCGCACTCGTTGTTCACGATCAGCGAAAAAAATATTATTACAAAAAGGGCATGGGCTTCCTGCTATAGCAGGACTAATTGCAAGCATTGCTTTACCACTTATTTCAAATCTTATTTGAAAAATTATAAATATAAAATAGTATTTAAATTGTAAAAAAAAATGCATCATACAAGACGTTATTTACTAATTCCTGAGGAAATTTACGAGAGCCTAATATCGTCCCCACAGGACGGAACACCACTTGGATTGGTTCGCTCAAGAATTAAGCAAATAAAAAATGATAATGAAATAAATGAGGAGCAGAGGGCCTTTAAATATGAACAGGAATTTAAACGGTTCAATAAACTAAAAAATGAGGAGGAGGACCGTCCAATTGATGTTAAACTACAAAATTTGCAGGAAGTAGCAGAAACTTTTCCAAAACCTGTTAATCTAATACGAAAATCGGCTATACCCCGACGACATAACACAAAACTTGGTAAAACAAGAAAGTATTATGCTGACGACGACGAAGAAGTCTTTGAAGATGTCAAGATACCGAATAAAGACGATATTTTGAATTTCATTTACAAAAACTCTCAAGCCCTGGGAATATCTGAACAAGGCCAAATACTTAAGGCAGACGGACGCCCGTTTATAACAAGTAACGTTGAAGATATTGTTGATCATTTGACAAAAAAGGATAGAAGTGCCAATAAGAAAGATCCTACGGCACTCAAAGAATTTGTAGCGAGAGCAAAACAAAACGCAGTGTTGAGTAGGCGTCTCTTTTCTGATCACTATCTAAATTTGCACATATGTCATTTTCTGGATTTAAAATCGATGACGAAGCAACTTTTCCTGAACCGAATTATTTTTGTTTTATTTTTAATATATTTATTTTTTTCAGAATTTTATAATTTTTAACATTTACAAACACGATGAGGGAAATTTAAAATATTACAAATCAATAAATCACCATTAAATACAATAGATTGAATTGATTGCTATATTATTTATGTTAACATTTTAAGATCTAACAAAGAGATTTACAAAAGAACAAATTGAAAAAATTAAACAATTTGAAAGTGAAAGATTTCAATTTGAAAGTGACAAAGAAATTTATGAAAATATAACATAAAAAATGCAGAATTGATTTATTAAAACAATGGCTAAGAAACATTTTATAGATAATTACAAAAAATTTTGATTTAAAAAAATTATATAATGCAATTTAGAATTATTTATTTATTTTTTTATTAAATGCTAAAACAAATTACATTTTTTATGCTGATGCGACATTTGCGGCGCTGACATTTGCGGCGCAGACATTTGCGGCGCCCAGTCAAAGCGACATTTTCGGCGCTGACATTTGCGGCGTGACACTTGCGGCGCCGAAACTTGCGGCGACGACACTTGCGGCGCCGACAGATGCGGCGCCCAGTCAAAAGGACTTTTGCGGCGCCGACACTTACGGCGCCCAGTCAAAATGACATTTGCGGCGCAAAATTAAATGACCCAAAAATTATTTCACATTTTTGAAAAAACATTTGTTTAATCACTCTTTCAGTCCAATTCTTCAAAGCCTTTCATCCCTAGGCGGTATTGCAATGGATTAATGTGATTAATTATATTAATCATATTTTATATTTTCCTTATTGTCAAAATCGAGAACTAATCGACGGATCGCTTTATCATTTCGCAAATTTTTTTTAAGTGAAGCATTTCAGCAATTCCACGAGTTGGGTCAATTCCATAAGGCCTCAGGCGGTTTTGTTGGTGCTCTTCCTCTTTTTTTAATGGCGATAATGCACCTTATAAAAATATTTTTATTACAGTATTCCATTTATACTTTGAAAATGCTGGGTGAGGCTAAGTGAAACATTTTCTGAAGCTGTTACAAGGGCAAACGTCTCAACCTTTATCTTTGTGATTAGGTTGCAAGAATTATGTTAAATTAGTCATTGTTAAAAAATAAACTATTAAAATAACAATTCTGTTAACTTAAATAAATTGTTGAAATTTTTTGGGGTCATTTAATTCTGCGCCGCAAATGTCGTTTAGACTGAGCGCCGCAAGTGTTGGCGCCGGAAAAGTCCTTTTGACTGGTCGCTGCATTTGTCGGCGCCGCAAGTGTCGCGCCGCAAAGGTCGGCGCCTCAAATGTCCTCGCCGCAAAGGTCTGCGCCGCAAGTGTCGCTTTGACTGGGCGCCGCATTTTTCGGCGCCGCAAGTGTCGCGCCGCAAAGGTCGGCGCCTCAAATGTCCTCGCCGCAAAGGTCTGCGCCGCAAGTGTCGCTTTGACTGGGCGCCGCAAATGTCTGCGCCGCAAATGTCGGCCAATCGTTAAAAATAAGAACATTTTGCAAAATTGCTTCAAATATTTTTACATTTTATTCAACCAAAAATGTATTCTATTATTATATATCATAAATTTCAGAGCATTCGGGATCACTAAATAAGATTTTTAACATTTTTTGCGGCACATTTCCAAAAAACATGGTGAATGAGCGAGGGGAGAGGTCCCGCCGGGAAAAAATTTTGAAAATTTGAATGCAATTTGTTAAAAAATTTGTCCAAAAAAGGATAAATGTTTAAGATCATTGGCTAATTTTTAAGAAAAAAAGGGTTTTTTGGGGGCCGGCTGTGCCGATTGGCGCCGCAAGGGAAAATGTTTAAGACTTTATATGAATTTTGTTAGAAATTAGCAATTTTTCAGAAATTTCCCTCTTTTAGATGAAAATAAGGCACTACCCCCAAATCAGTTCATTTCTTACAAATTAAAACATATAGAAAAACCATGTATTAATTTAAAAAAAATAAAATCAAAAGAAAACGTCAACCGGTGTCGAACTCATAACAAAAAGTATTGTTAAGAAGTACTAACCACTAATCCACAAATATATTTGAAAATGAAAATAAAACTCACTTTATTTGTTAAAATTTGTCAAAATGATTAAAAAAAAATTCAAAATTGTATAAATTTTTTGCCTTTTATCCACAAATATGTCATTCTTAGGGGTGTATTTTTCACCCCCGCGCCCCCGCTGGGGTGAAGGTCCCGGGGGCGGGGTATGCGGGGGTCTGAATCACGGGGGCGGGGACGGGGGTGAGCCCCAAAAACCTGTCCGTCCCCGGGGACGGGGGCGGGGCTCAAACTCTAGTTTCTAAAAACAATATATTATATTAATATATGAAATAAAAATTCTTCGGTTTTGGAATAAGTCTTGGCGAATAAATTAAATATTACAAAAAACAAATTGATAAAAAGAAAAGTGCTAAATATCAAAGATATATCAGACAGTTTTTCACTTTCTTCTTCAAACTTCGTTCAAAAATTGCATTTATTGCATTTGAATCATAATTATGACAAAAGCCATGTAGAAAATTATAATCAACATGCTAAGATAAAAGTAAAATATTGATGCAATTTTTGATGGGAGAAGGGAATTAAAATAATAATAATAATAATATAAAACAATTTCTTTAAATCATAAATTAATATATGCAGAAAATTTACATTTGAAAAAAACGTAAAAAATGCTGCAAATTAATTTGATGATTATTTTCTTCTTATTTTTAATCGTTTTAATTGATGGAAATGACGAAGATTTATTTGATGATTTATGGAAAAACTTAAAGCCATCGACCTCAAAAAATATCAAAAAACAAAAATTTGGAGAAATTAATGCTATAAAAGAAGAAATTGTTGTTAAAAATGAAACTTATGGACAACAAAATGCCAACAAAATAATTATAAAATCTAAAAATTGCAGTGAAAATGAATTGGAAGACATAAAGCCAAAAGAATTGCAAAAAATTAAAAAGGAAAAAACATTGGATAATTTACTGACAAAATTAAATGTGCCAAAAATTGAATTGGACCAATTGAGCGAAGAAAATGTGTTTGGTGAGCAAGTTGATCAGAATGTTTCGTCTGCTGATCAGAGAAATTCTAGTGATGATGAGAATTGGAGTGATTCGGTATTAAAATATAATTGATTTTCTTAATATTTTTAATTTAAAAATCTTAAAATAATTTATTTAGGAGAAAGAAAGAAGAAAAGAAATGGAAATTTTAAATAAATTCAATTTGATGAAAATGGAATTGCGAAAAGAAAATATTTATAAAACTTTGACAACTCTTCAATTGGAAAGAAGAAATTGCTAAAAAATTGGGCACAAATCGAAGCAAAATTTATAAACTGAAGAACAAATTTAGACAAAAAAGAGAGAAGAGAACAGAGAAAATTAAAGAGTGTAAAAAAACAAAAATGGAACTGATCAGAAAATTTGATGAGATCAGAAATGAAAAAATTGGTGGGTTTAAATACGACAATAAAAAAAGATCAAAAATTGAAAGTGAAATTGCTATTGAAATTGGAATTAGTCGGGATAAAATTTACAAATGGAAGAAGGAATTGGAAATTGGTAAGAGATCAATGGCATATTCGAATTTTTATTATTTATTGTCTCATTTTAAGGTATAAAAAAGAAATTTTCAACGCAACAACAAATTGAAAAAGTAAAAAAATTTGAAAAAGTGAAAGAAGAATTTACAAAAAAATTCAATTTGGAACCAAATTGGAAAATTAAAGAAAAAATAGCGGAAAAAATCGGTGCTAGAATGAACACAATTTGTGCTTGGAAAAGAAAATTGGACTCTATAGCTAGTAATTTTTATTACAACCAATTTAAGTAATTGTTATATTGAAATTTTAATCGAATTTAATATAATAATGACAATTAATTTTGATTCAATTTAAGAGAAAAGGAAAATTTACTCAGATGCTGAGAAAATGGAATATGTGAAAAGAGGTGAGGAAATGAGAAAAAGAAATCCAATGATAAATTGGAAAGAAATTGCTGAAACTTTGGGAATTCCATGTGCCAACTTAAGACGATGGACAAGAAATTGGGCACCAAATTGATGCATTCGACTTTTAAAATTCTAAAGCAAATTTAAGAAAAAGTATCGTAAAAAGAATTTTATCCTATTACATTTAGTCAACTTTATTATGCAGAGAAAAACCTAATTTATCACAGTTTGGCGACTATCCCTTTGTTTTTAGCTGATAAATCGATTTATATAACTTGTTTTTTACCATTTTGGAAATAAATATTTAACCAATGATTATTTTATATTGATTCTCTCCACCAAAACGAGAAAAGTCGAAAAAGTCAAACATTCTTGGGCATTGAGCTGGTGCCGCGTGTTGCGCAAAACCCGCAAAAATGGGTATTTCGCGAAAACCGCAAAAATTTTATAATTATTTTATTTAAATGTTATTAAGCAAATTAATCAAATAAATTATTTTATAATTAATTTTTTTTAAAAATTATTAAGTAATTTATCTCAAATAACAAAACATTTGTATAACATTCATAGATTAATTTTTTTGACAAACAACTAGAGAAAATCGACTGTAATATATTTACTCAAATGATAAAAATATATATAATTTTATTCATATTTTATTGACCTAATGACTTCCGGTGAAGTAACGACTGTGAAAATTTTGGAAATATTTTAACGTAAAAAATGATGAAAATTAATTTTCTGATTATTTTCTTCTCATTTTTATTCGTATTAATTGATGGAATTGGTGAAGATATATTTGATGATTTGTGGAAAAACTTAAAGCCATCGACCTCAAAAAACTTCAAAAACAAAAATTTGGAGAAAGTAATGCCATAAAAGAAGAAATTGTTGTTAAAAATGAAACTTATGGACAACAAAATGCCAATAAAACAATGATAAAATCTAAAAATTGCAGTGAAAATGAAATGGAAGACATAAAGCCAAAAAATGTTCAATTTGAATGCAAAATTGCAAAAAAGTTGGGCACAATTCGAAGCAAAATTTATAAATTGAAACGAAAATTAGGACAAAAAAGAGAGAGAACGGATGAGAGCGAAGAAACAAAAGTGGAATTGATCAGAAAATATGATCAATTGAGAAAAGAAAAAATTTATGGATTTAAATATGACAAGAAGAAAATGACCAAAATTGAATGTGAAATTGCCAATGAATTGGGAACGAATCGGAATAAAATTTACAAATGGAAGAAGGAATTTGGTAAGAAACAAAGATATAATCGAATTTTAATCATTATCTTATTTTTAAGGTATATTAAAGGGATTTACAAACCAGCAAAAGCTTGAAAAAATTAAACAATTTGAAAAAGTGAAAGAAGAATTTTTAAGAAAATTCACTTTAAAAATGACAAATAAAATTGATGAAAAAATAGCACAAAAAATTGGGTTTAAATTGAGAACAATTTCTAATTGAAAGAGAAAATTGAACTTTATAACCAGTAAATTTTAATGAATTTATACTTTTATTAAATTGTAAGAAATTAATTTTAATTTAAAAATTGCTTTTTGTTAAGGAAAGACCAAAATTTACACAAATGCTGAGAAAGAGGAATATGTGAAAAGAGGTGATGAGATGAGAAAAACAAACCCAATGATGGGTGAGACGAAAATTGCCGAAAAATTGGGCATCTTCAGACTCAATTTAAGACAATGGACGAGGAAATTCGGCACCAAATCGATTCGTTAGCTTTGCAAATCAGTTTTCAATTCTATTAAAATTTGTTAGAAAAAGCATCGGTTGCGTCAATTTCATTGCGCAGAGAAAAGCCTATTGTACTGTCTCTTTTTTTCTGTATTCTTTGTGTTCCTCTCACTTTGGCAAACTATCTCTTCATTTTTATAAATATTTTACATCTATTTGGCTTTTGTAATTTCTAGCAACCTTTTCCACCAAAAAGAAAGTAATTTTAAAAGTCAAAAATAGTCAAATCCTGTCCATTGAGCCTATCTTTAGGGGTGCATTTTTTACCAGAAGCACAACAAAACCTTCGGATCTTGTTTTAAATTTTGCGATCTTTGGGCCATTTTTAACAGAATTTTCAACAAAATGGCCATTTTTTAGTGGCGTTTTTTCAATAATCTAATCAATACTAGCAATTATTGGCCATTGTTCATATCTGTACTCAAATCTCACCAATTCGTCAGCGTTTCAATGATCGGATTTTTCGCCTCATTAATTTCAATAAGCTTGGGAAAATGATAGGATAGCGGAATTCCACTGCTCAAATATCAAGTAGGGGTTCAGGTTCGCGGTGATTTTTGCTGATTTCAAGGGATCATTGAGTATTTTGTTTTTGAAATGATTATTTTCAAAGCGCAAAATTTCCAATTCATTTTTGGCACTTTTCTGTTTGTATTTAAATTATTATTTTGTTCTTCCAATGTTTTTTTCCTTTTTAATTTTTGCAATTCTTTTGGCTTTAGGTCTTCTTCCATTTCAGTTTCACTGCAATTTTCGGATTTTATTATTTTATGAGCATTTTGTTGCTCATAAAATTCATAATTGTCAATTTCAAATTTTTTTTATTTATGGCATTAATTTCACTGAATTTTTGAGTCAAAAAAATCCTTTAAATAAATAGTTTTGGTCTTCAGCTTCAATTTAATATATTATAAATGAAATACATGAAAATTCTTTTCATTATGAGAAACGCCACATCAATTGCAATTTATCGCATTTCAAAAATTAAATAAGTGAAAAAAATAAAAAATACATTTCTTGTTTAATTTTCAAAAAAAACCTTTTCGAAATCAAAAAGAAAACTATGTGGAGCTAGTTTAAATCGATTTATCCGCTAAAAACAAAGAGATAGTTTAAATCGATTTATCCGCTAAAAACAACCGAATAGTTCAAATCGATTTATCTGCTAAAAACAAATGATAGATATTTTAAATCGACTTATCCACTAAAAACAAAAAGATAGTTTAAATCGGTTTATCCGCTAAAAACAAAGAGATAGTTTAAATCGATTTATCCGCTAAAAACAAAGAGATAGTTTAAATCGATTTATCCGCTAAAAACAACCGAATAGTTTAAATCGATTTATCCGCTAAAAACAACCGAATAGTTCAAATCGATTTATCTGCTAAAAACAAATGATAGATATTTTAAATCGACTTATCCACTAAAAACAAAAAGATAGTTTAAATCGGTTTATCCGCTAAAAACAAAGAGATAGTTTAAATCGATTTATCCGCTAAAAACAAAGAGATAGTTTAAATCGATTTATCCGCTAAAAAAAAAGAGATAGTTTAAATCGATTTATCCGCTAAAAACAACCGAATAGTTTAAATCGATTTATCCGCTAAAAACAACCGAATAGTTCAAATCGATTTATCTGCTAAAAACAAATGATAGATATTTTAAATCGACTTATCCACTAAAACAAAAAGATAGTTTAAATCGGTTTATCCGCTAAAAACAAAGAGATAGTTTAAATCGATTTATCCGCTAAAAACAAAGAGATAGTTTAAATCGATTTATCCGCTAAAAACAACCGAATAGTTTAAATCGATTTATCCGCTAAAAACAAAAGATAGATATTTTAAATCGACTTATCCGCAAAAAACAAAAAGATAGTTTAAATCGGTTTATCCGCTAAAAACAAAGAGATAGTTTAAATCGATTTATCCGCTAAAAACAAAGAGATAGTTTAAATCGATTTATCCGCTAAAAACAAAGAGATAGTTTAAATCGATTTATCCGCTAAAAACAAAGAGATAGTTTAAATCGATTTATCCGCTAAAAACAACCGAATAGTTTAAATCGATTTATCCGCTAAAAACAACCGAATAGTTTAAATCGATTTATCCGCTAAAAACAACCGAATAGTTCAAATCGATTTATCTGCTAAAAACAAATGATAGATATTTTAAATCGACTTATCCACTAAAAACAAAAAGATAGTTTAAATCGGTTTATCCGCTAAAAACAAAGAGATAGTTTAAATCGATTTATCCGCTAAAAACAAAGAGATAGTTTAAATCGATTTATCCGCTAAAAACAACCGAATAGTTTAAATCGATTTATCCGCTAAAAACAAAAGATAGATATTTTAAATCGACTTATCCGCAAAAAACAAAAAGATAGTTTAAATCGGTTTATCCGCTAAAAACAAAGAGATAGTTTAAATCGATTTATCCGCTAAAAACAAAAGATAGATATTTTAAATCGACTTATCCGCAAAAAACAAAAAGATAGTTTAAATCGGTTTATCCGCTAAAAACAAAGAGATAGTTTAAATCGATTTATCCGCTAAAAACAAAGAGATAGTTTAAATCGATTTATCCGCTAAAAACAAAGAGATTGTTTAAATCGATTTATCCGCTAAAAACAAAAGATAGTTAAATCGATTTATCTGCTAAAAACAAATGATAGATATTTTAAATCGACTTATCCACTAAAAACAAAAAGATAGTTTAAATCGGTTTATCCGCTAAAAACAAAGAGATAGTTTAAATCGATTTATCTGCTAAAAACAAATGATAGATATTTTAAATCGACTTATCCACTAAAAACAAAAGATAGTTTAAATCGATTTATCCGCTAAAACAAAAGATAGATATTTTAAAATCGACTTATCCGCAAAAACAAAAAGATAGTTTTAAATCGGTTTATCCGCTAAAAACAAAGAGATAGTTAAATCGATTTATCCGCTAAAAACAAAAGATAGATATTTAAATCGACTTATCCGCAAAAAACAAAAGAGAGTTTAAGCGGTTTATCCGCTAAAACAAAGAGATAGTTTAAATCGATTTATTCCGCTAAAACAAAGAGATAGTTTTAAATCGATTTATCCGCTAAAAACAAAGAGATTAGTTTAAATCGATTATCCGCTAAAAACAAAGAGATTGTTAATCGATTTATCCGCTAAAAACAACCGAATAGTTCAAATCGATTTATCTGCTAAAAACAAATGATAGATATTTAAATCGACTTATCCACTAAAAACAAAAAGATAGTTTAAATCGGTTTATCCGCTAAAAACAAGAGATAGTTTAAATCGATTTATCCGCTAAAAACAAAGAGATAGTTTAAATCGATTTATCCGCTAAAAACAAAGAGATAGTTTAAATCGATTTATCCGCTAAAAACAAAGAGATAGTTTAAATCGATTTATCCGCTAAAAACAACCGAATAGTTTAAATCGATTTATCCGCTAAAAAACAACCGAATAGTTTAAATCGATTTATCCGCTAAAAACAACCGAATAGTTCAAATCGATTTATCTGCTAAAAACAAATGATAGATATTTAAATCGACTTATCCACTAAAAACAAAAAGATAGTTTAAATCGGTTTATCCGCTAAAAACAAAGAGATAGTTTAAATCGATTTATCCGCTAAAAACAAAGAGATAGTTTAAATCGATTTATCCGCTAAAAACAACCGAATAGTTTAAATCGATTTATCCGCTAAAAACAAAAGATAGATATTTTAAATCGACTTATCCGCAAAAAACAAAAAGATAGTTTAAATCGGTTTATCCGCTAAAAACAAAGAGATAGTTTAAATCGATTTATCCGCTAAAAACAAAAGATAGATATTTTAAATCGACTTATCCGCAAAAAACAAAAAGATAGTTTAAATCGGTTTATCCGCTAAAAACAAAGAGATAGTTTAAATCGATTTATCCGCTAAAAACAAAGAGATAGTTTAAATCGATTTATCCGCTAAAAACAAAGAGATTGTTTAACTCGATTTATCCGCTAAAAACAACCGAATAGTTCAAATCGATTTATCTGCTAAAAACAAATGATAGATATTTTAAATCGACTTATCCACTAAAAACAAAAAGATAGTTTAAATCGGTTTATCCGCTAAAAACAAAGAGATAGTTTAAATCGATTTATCCGCTAAAAACAAAGAGCTAGTTTAAATCGATTTATCCGCTAAAACAACCGAATAGTTTAAATCGATTTATCCGCTAAAAACAAAAGATAGATATTTTAAATCGACTTATCCGCAAAAAACAAAAAGATAGTTTAAATCGGTTTATCCGCTAAAAACAAAGAGATAGTTTAAATCGATTTATCCGCTAAAAACAAAAGATAGATATTTTAAATCGACTTATCCGCAAAAAACAAAAGATAGTTTAAATCGGTTTATCCGCTAAAAACAAAGAGATAGTTTAAATCGATTTATCCGCTAAAAACAAAGAGATAGTTTAAATCGATTTATCCGCTAAAAACAAAGAGATTGTTTAAATCGATTTATCCGCTAAAAACAACCGAATAGTTCAAATCGATTTATCTGCTAAAAACAAATGATAGATATTTTAAATCGACTTATCCACTAAAAACAAAAAGATAGTTTAAATCGGTTTATCCGCTAAAAACAAAGAGATAGTTTAAATCGATTTATCCGCTAAAAACAAAGAGCTAGTTTAAATCGATTTATCCGCTAAAAACAACCGAATAGTTTAAATCGATTTATCCGCTAAAAACAAAAGATAGATATTTTAAATCGACTTATCCGCAAAAAACAAAAAGATAGTTTAAATCGGTTTATCCGCTAAAACAAAGAGATAGTTTAAATCGATTTATCCGCTAAAAACAAAAGATAGATATTTTAAATCGACTTATCCGCAAAAAACAAAAAGATAGTTTAAATCGGTTTATCCGCTAAAAACAAAGAGATAGTTTAAATCGATTTATCCGCTAAAAACAAAGAGATAGTTTAAATCGATTTATCCGCTAAAAACAAAGAGATTGTTTAAATCGATTTATCCGCTAAAAACAACCGAATAGTTCAAATCGATTTATCTGCTAAAAACAAATGATAGATATTTTAAATCGACTTATCCACTAAAAACAAAAAGATAGTTTAAATCGGTTTATCCGCTAAAAACAACCGAATAGTTCAAATCGATTTATCTGCTAAAAACAAAAGATAGATATTTTAAATCGACTTATCCGCAAAAAAACAAAAAGATAGTTTAAATCGGTTTATCCGCTAAAAACAAAGAGATAGTTTAAATCGATTTATCCGCTAAAAACAAAAGATAGATATTTTAAATCGACTTATCCGCAAAAAACAAAAAGATAGTTTAAATCGGTTTATCCGCTAAAAACAAAGAGATAGTTTAAATCGATTTATCCGCTAAAAACAAAGAGATAGTTTAAATCGATTTATCCGCTAAAAACAAAGAGATTGTTTAAATCGATTTATCCGCTAAAAACAAAGAGATAGTTTAAATCGATTTATCCGCTAAAAACAAAGAGATTGTTTAAATCGATTTTACAAACATTTAAAGGGAAATTTAATTTTTTTTTAAATTATTTTTGAATCATTAAAAATACGATAGATTGCAATTGATGTGTGGCATTTCTCGCAATGAAAAAGATTTTTCATTTATTCCATTTATAAGATAACAAATATAAACTGCAAATCAAAACGAATTCATTTTTAATTTTTTTTTGACTCAAAAAATGGTGAAAATTAATTTTGTGATTATTTTCTTCATAGTTTTATTCGTGCTATTTGATGGAATTGATGAAGATTTATTTGATGATTTGTGGAAAAACCTAAAGCCATCGACCTCAAAAAATTTCAAGAAACAAAAATTCGGAAAAATTAATGACATAAAGGAAGAAATTGTTGTTAAAAATGAAACTTCTGGACAACAAAATGCCAAAACAGTGAAGATTAAAAATGAAAATTGCAGTGAAAACGAAATGGAAGACACAAAGCCTAAATTATCGCAAAAAATAAAAAATGAAAAAACATTGGAAGAACAAAATAAGAAATTAAATACAAAACTAAAAGAGCCAAAAATTGAATTGGGAAAATTGAGAGAAGAATCATTTGAAAATGAGTTTGATGAGAAATCTGATCATAATGTTTCGTCTACTGATCAAAGCAATTCTTCTGAAGATGAGGATTACAATAATATGGTAATATACAACATATAAAACAGTATCATTCCTGGAAAAATAAGTATTTTTGAAATTGCTCAATTCTAAGATTTTTATTAAATAAATAAATTTTTAGAATGGACAAACAATAAACGAAATAAATATTTTAAATGAATTTAATTTGATGAAAAAGGAATTATGGTGCAATTATAAGACAATGCCAATTATGAAATTTGAACGTGAAATTGCAAAAAAGTTGGGAACAAATCGTACAGAAATTTATAAACTGAAGCAAAAATTAGGACAAACAAAGAAATATACAGTAAATAAGGTAACAGATAAGGACACAATGCTTCAAATGATCAGAAAATTTGATCAAATGACAAAGAAAAAATTTATGGCTTTAAATATGACAAGAAGAAAAGAACAAAAATTGAACATGAAATTGCCAATGAATTGGGAATTAATCGGAAGAAAATTTATAAATGGAAGAAGGGAATTTGGTAATAAAATATTTACATAGTAACTTTTTATAATCATTTAAAACACGTTGGGTCGTGGTCGTTTTCACGCCAGCTGAATTTTTGAACTATAACTTTTCTTTGTCAACCAAATCCAACTTTCTTGGTATCATTCGATAGCCCTAACTATTCTCTATTTCTCAATGAAGGAACTTCTAGGCGATCAGTGCGTAATTTTTTTAAATGCCTAAATTAAATCTGCTTTTTGATGGCAGCATCGAACAAAATTACAGCAACAACAAAACGGAATGATGACAATGCAGAAATTCGAGACAAAGCATGTGGAAATGCAAAGACGATAAAAAGGCAATATTTTAAAAAAAACTGTTTACGAATTAAATTAATTTTGGATTTTTTGAGGCATTTAATAAAAAATTTCTTAAAAAATTCTCGAAAATTGCAAAATTAATAAGGGTATGGAGAATCCAGGAAAAATAGAAGAGCAAATGCCAAAAAAGGACAACATGATGATGCCGTGATGTTAATGGTTTTAGAGCACTCGGTATGAATATGAAATTGGACTCCAACAGAAAATTGGACACCTAAACTTGGACACGAAGGAATATAAAATTAACAAAAATTTAGTTTGGCCTAAAAAATCTTTGTATTCATCTGTATGTACATATATGTTGGTCTCTGGTTTTTTAAAAAAAAGTCGAATTGGTATCCAAAATTCCGATTGTTTCCATTGTAAAATTTTCTGGTGTCTAATTTTTTGAAATTATTAAAATTTAATTCGAGGTCCAAGGAACTTTTCCTCAACCGAATTATATTTATTTTAATATATAATAAATTAATTTTTTGAAATTATTTTTCAAACTATACAAACAAGAAATGTATTTTTAATTTTTTTTCACTTATTTAATCTTTGAAATGCGATAAATTGCAATTGATGTGGCGTTTCTCATAATGAAAAGAATCTTCATGTATTCCATTTATAATATATTAAATAGAAGTTTAAAAAATAAAATTATTTTATTTAAAGGATTTTTTTGACTCAAAAATTCAGTGAAATTAATGCCATAATAAAAAAAATTTTGAAATTGACAATTATGAATTTTATGAGCAACAAAATACTCATAAAATAATGATCAAATCCGAAAATTGGAGTGAAAGTGAAATGGAAGAAGACCTAAAGCCAAAGAAAGCTATTGCAAAAAATTAAAAAGGAAAAAACATTGGAAGAACAAAATAATAATTTATAATACAAACAGAAAAGTGCCAAAAATGAATTGGAATTCCATTTGCTAATTTAAGAGATGGACGAAGAAATTTTGGCACCAAATTGATTCGTTAGCTTTGAAAATTTTAAATTCTATTGCAATTTTAAGAAAAAGCATTGGTCAAAAAACAATTTTATCTTATTACACTTGGTCAACTTCATTATGCAGATAAAAACCTAATATATTTATTTTTCTCTTTGTTTCTTTTATTCGTTATAATTTCTCTAACTTTAGCGAACGTTCTCTTTGCGAACCTTCACGGGAAGCTTGATTTGGGCACAATACAATGCCTTAATTTAATTCGTAAACAGTTTTTTTTAAAATATTGCCTTTTTATCGTCTTTGCATTTCCACATGCTTTGTCTCGAATTTCTGCATTGTCATCATCCGTTTTGTTGTTGCTGTAATTTTGTTCGATGCTGCCATCAAAAAGCAGATTTAATTTAGGCATTTAAAAAAATTACGCACTGATCGCCTAGAAGTTCCTTCATTGAGAAATAGAGAATAGTTAGGGCTATCGAATGATACCAAGAAAGTTGGATTTGGTTGACAAAGAAAAGTTATAGTTCAAAAATTCAGCTGGCGTGAAAACGACCACGACCCAACGTGTTTTAAATGATTATAAAAAGTTACTATGTAAATATTTATTACCAAATTCCCTTCTTCCATTTATAAATTTTCTTCCGATTAATTCCCAATTCATTACAATTTCATGTTCAATTTTTGTTCTTTTCTTCTTGTCATATTTAAAGCCATAAATTTTTTCTTTGTCATTTGATCAAATTTTCTGATCATTTGAAGCATTGTGTCCTTATCTGTTACCTTATTTACTGTATATTTCTTTGTTTGTCCTAATTTTTGCTTCAGTTTATAAATTTCTGTACGATTTGTTCCCAACTTTTTTGCAATTTCACGTTCAAATTTCATAATTGGCATTGTCTTATAATTGCACCATAATTCCTTTTTCATCAAATTAAATTCATTTAAAATATTTATTTCGTTTATTGTTTGTCCATTCTAAAAATTTATTTATTTAATAAAAATCTTAGAATTGAGCAATTTCAAAAATACTTATTTTTCCAGGAATGATACTGTTTTATATGTTGTATATTACCATATTATTGTAATCCTCATCTTCAGAAGAATTGCTTTGATCAGTAGACGAAACATTATGATCAGATTTCTCATCAAACTCATTTTCAAATGATTCTTCTCTCAATTTTCCCAATTCAATTTTTGGCTCTTTTAGTTTTGTATTTAATTTCTTATTTTGTTCTTCCAATGTTTTTTCATTTTTTATTTTTTGCGATAATTTAGGCTTTGTGTCTTCCATTTCGTTTTCACTGCAATTTTCATTTTTAATCTTCACTGTTTTGGCATTTTGTTGTCCAGAAGTTTCATTTTTAACAACAATTTCTTCCTTTATGTCATTAATTTTTCCGAATTTTGTTTCTTGAAATTTTTTGAGGTCGATGGCTTTAGGTTTTTCCACAAATCATCAAATAAATCTTCATCAATTCCATCAAATAGCACGAATAAAACTATGAAGAAAATAATCACAAAATTAATTTTCACCATTTTTTGAGTCAAAAAAAAAATTAAAAATGAATTCGTTTTGATTTGCAGTTTATATTTGTTATCTTATAAATGGAATAAATGAAAAATCTTTTTCATTGCGAGAAATGCCACACATCAATTGCAATCTATCGTATTTTTAATGATTCAAAAATAATTTTAAAAAAAATTAAATTTCCCTTTAAATGTTGTAAAATCGATTTAAACAATCTCTTTGTTTTTAGCGGATAAATCGATTTAAACTATCTCTTTGTTTTTAGCGGAATAAATCGATTTAAACAATCTCTTTGTTTTTAGCGGATAAATCGATTTAAACTATCTCTTTGTTTTTAGCGGATAAATCGATTTAAACTATCTTTTTGTTTTTTGCGGATAAGTCGATTTAAAATATCTATCTTTTGTTTTTAGCGGATAAATCGATTTAACTATCTCTTTGTTTTTAGCGGATAAACCGATTTAAACTATCTTTTTGTTTTTTGCGGATAAGTCGATTTAAAATATCTATCTTTTGTTTTTAGCGGATAAATCGATTTAAACTATTCGGTTGTTTTTAGCGGATAAATCGATTTAAACTATCTCTTTTTTTAGCGGATAAATCGATTTAAACTATCTTTTTGTTTTTTGCGGATAAGTCGATTTAAAATATCTATCTTTTGTTTTTAGCGGATAAATCGATTTAAACTATCTCTTTGTTTTTAGCGGATAAACCGATTTAAACTATCTTTTTGTTTTTTGCGGATAAGTCGATTTAAAATATCTATCTTTTGTTTTTAGCGGATAAATCGATTTAAACTATCTCTTTGTTTTTAGCGGATAAATCGATTTAAACTATCTCTTTGTTTTTAGTGGATAAGTCGATTTAAAATATCTATCATTTGTTTTTAGCAGATAAATTGATTTAAACTATTCGGTTGTTTTTAGCGGATAAATCGATTTAAACTATCTCTTTGTTTTTAGCGGATAAATCGATTTAAACTAGCTCCACATAGTTTTCTTTTTGATTTCGAAAAGGTTTTTTTTGAAAATTAAACAAGAAATGTATTTTTTATTTTTTTCACTTATTTAATTTTTGAAATGCGATAAATTGCAATTGATGTGGCGTTTCTCATAATGAAAAGAATTTTCATGTATTTCATTTATAATATATTAAATTGAAGCTGAAGACCAAAACTATTTATTTAAAGGATTTTTTTGACTCAAAAATTCAGTGAAATTAATGCCATAAATTAAAAAAATTTGAAATTGACAATTATGAATTTTATGAGCAACAAAATACTCATAAAATAATGATCAAATCCGAAAATTGGAGTGAAAGTGAAATGGAAGAAGACCTAAAGCCAAAAGAATTGCAAAAATTAAAAAGGAAAAAAACATTGGAAGAACAAAATAATAATTTAAATACAAACAGAAAAGTGCCAAAAATGAATTGGAAATTTTGCGCTTTGAAATAATCATTTCAAAAACAAAATACTCAATGATCCCTTGAAATTAGCAAAAATCACCGCGAACCTGAACCCCTACTTGATATTTGAGCAGTGGAATTCCGCTATCCTATCATTTTCCCAAGCTTATTGAAATTAATGAGGCGAAAAATCCGATCATTGAAACGCTGAGGAATTGGTGAGATTTGAGTACAGATATGAACAATGGCCAATAATTGCTAGTATTGATTAGATTATTGAAAAAACGCCACTAAAAAATGGCCATTTTGTTGAAAATTCTGTTAAAAATGGCCCAAAGATCGCAAAATTTAAAACAAGATCCGAAGGTTTTGTTGTGCTTCTGGTAAAAAATGCACCCCTAAAGATAGGCTCAATGGACAGGATTTGACTATTTTTGACTTTTAAAATTACTTTCTTTTTGGTGGAAAAGGTTGCTAGAAATTACAAAAGCCAAATAGATGTAAAATATTTATAAAAATGAAGAGATAGTTTGCCAAAGTGAGAGGAACACAAAGAATACAGAAAAAAAGAGACAGTACAATAGGCTTTTCTCTGCGCAATGAAATTGACGCAACCGATGCTTTTTCTAACAAATTTTAATAGAATTGAAAACTGATTTGCAAAGCTAACGAATCGATTTGGTGCCGAATTTCCTCGTCCATTGTCTTAAATTGTGTCTGAAGATGCCCAATTTTTCGGCAATTTTCGTCTCACCCATCATTGGGTTTGTTTTTCTCTTCTCATCACCTCTTTTCACATATTCCTCTTTCTCAGCATTTGTGTAAATTTTGGTCTTTCCTTAACAAAAAGCAATTTTTAAATTAAAATTAATTTCTTACAATTTAATAAAAGTATAAATTCATTAAAATTTACTGGTTATAAAGTTCAATTTTCTCTTTCAATTAGAAATTGTTCTCAATTTAAACCCAATTTTTTGTGCTATTTTTTCATCAATTTTATTTGTCATTTTTAAAGTGAATTTTCTTAAAATTCTTCTTTCACTTTTTCAAATTGTTTAATTTTTTCAAGCTTTTGCTGGTTTGTAAATCCCTTTAATATACCTTAAAAATAAGGTAATGATTAAAATTTGATTATGTCTTTGTTTCTTACCAAATTCCTTCTTCCATTTGTAAATTTTATTCCGATTCGTTCCCAATTCATTGGCAATTTCACATTCAATTTTGGTCATTTTCTTCTTGTCATATTTAAATCCATAAATTTTTTCTTTTCTCAATTGATCATATTTTCTGATCAATTCCACTTTTGTTTCTTCGCTCTCATCCGTTCTCTCTCTTTTTTGTCCTAATTTTCGTTTCAATTTATAAATTTTGCTTCGAATTGTGCCCAACTTTTTTGCAATTTTGCATTCAAATTGAACATTTTTTGGC
>SIJG01000110.1:0-13828 GCA_023374025.1 Heterodera schachtii
GAGCTGAGAGTGAAAGGAAATAAATATTAACTTTTAATGCATTTCTTGTTTATTCATGTGGCATTGATTTTCGTAGAAAATTTTACAGACGAAAACCTAAATAAATTAAAATAATAATATTACATCATATCTCTCTCAAAAACAGCAGGGCGCCCGAATTCAAAAATCTGACAATAATATTTTTCGCAGGGGGAAATTTGGGCACAATACTAAATATTTTAAAAATAAATATACGATTTTAAAAAATGGGTACAAATTTTACGGGGGGAGGGAACCGATAATTTTGTTATTAAATTATAAATTTTCCAGTTTGTTCTTAAAAAATCTAATTTCGAACAATGATGGTGAAACAAAATAAATTTTCCCAGCCCCTCCCTACCAAATCATTTTTTCTCCTGTTTAACAAATTTACTATTAAATTTTGAAATTCAAGAAGCCTTTTCAAGATTTACAAGAACAAAAAATGCGAATAAAATAAATATAAATTGGACAAAGTCAAAATGAGCTCTACAGCATAACAATACCAAACCATCTAAGAATTTCTATTTTTTCCAGTTTATTATCCTAATGAATTTTTAAGTTTTGTTTCTTTAATGAATTTATTTTGATTCGTTCTTTATCGAGTTGATTCCACAATTTGTTGCCCTCCCAGCAAAGGAAATGAATTTTTTGCCCAGTTTATATTTTGGCTTAAAGCTGTAAAATGGGATGTTAAAGCGGAGAAAAGTTTCATATCTGTTCGGCCATAAACAATTTTATGCGCCATAATGATGATTTATTTTTTGAGATGATGATTTGCTGATTTTTGATGATTTTTGAGAAATTCGATGATTTATGCTGATTTTTTGGAAAAAATCCTCAAAAATGGCCATTTTTGTGTAAAACTGCTACCAAAAACTTCCAAAATTCAAAATTATGGCAATGTGTTCATTTTTACGGGATTTCATAATTTCAAGACATAACAACAAGAAATTTGATGATGTTGGCTTCTGGACTAGTCAGCTGAGGACAACTCAGCTGATGAGACAATTCGCTGATGGACAACTCAGCCGTGCAATAAAACCTACAAAATAAAGCCTAAGCTTAAGCCTAAGCCTAAGCATGGGCCCAAGCAAGCCTAAGCTTAGGCCTCGCCTAAAGCTTAGGCCTGAGCCTAGGCCTAGCCTAAGCCATTGTACGAATTTTGTCCATTTGCGCATTTTGAAGTGTTCGTCAACGAAATAGTCAAATTGGTGGCTGATCAGCGCAGTGCCAAGCTAAGAGCGTGGAAGCAAATCGAAAACATTAAGCCTACAGTCAGCAGAGATATTTCGTGAAAATTTAAGGTTTTTTTATTGTTTTTTCACCTTTGCGGTCCGGCCTATCCTTTAATTTGAAAAACGCCCGTATTTTTCCTTGTTTATGATTGACAAAAAAATATTTGTTAAGAGTTGTGGGCGAAAATAGCTTGCCAGACTATACTGTCCCTCTGACTATAACGGCAAGACTATAGTGACCTGGCCGACTTTTTTGACCTATAAACTTGCCAATTTTCAGTGAAAATCTGTTTAAAAATGGTCAAAATTTCCAATTTTCCACCGGCGGCGCCTATCGGCACCGCCGGGCCCCCGAAACTTATTTTTCATAAAAAAAGACAAATGCAAAAAATTATCAGTTTTAGTGAAAATCTTTTATCAAATTGCACTAAATTTTCAAAATTTTCCCGGCGGCGCCTACCGGCACCGCTGGACCCTGGTTATCAAAAAGTTTTTTGAAAAAATGAATCATAAAAAAGATTTTTATTGATTTTTTCTTCATTTGAAAAAAAGTTTCACAAATGCTGATTTTTGATCCAAAATGATGTTTTTTTTGAAAAATGATGCTTTGAAAATTTTCATCTGGCAACCCTGATTATAATCGCTACCGGCGCATCGTTCATTCAATTGCGCATCAGCAAATTCGTCAAAGGTATTTTTTAATGGAGAGTCCCTTCAAATTTCATTGCTAATTTGGGCTTGTGGGATGTTAGTGCTTAACAAAACTCATCTTTCCGTTTAGGATGTTTTCCTCAGAAATTGCTGGAGGCATGGGATGCCTTTAAAAAGGCGCCAAATCTGAAGAGGCGCAGAACCAACGGCCAGACATTTATGCCGATGAAGGACTCCATTTCATAATCATCGGCCTTTCCTATGGGGGAAAAACCTGGAGGCGTATACGGTTATCCTTCAAAAAAAAATTAAAATGAAAATTTTTTTCCCAGAAAAAATGGCGGCGAATGCTACTCCATATTCCATCAAATCGCCTTGTCCCTGGCGATTGCCGAAGACGTTCTCGAATTCGAGCACCGGGATCTGCATGCCGGGAACATTCTCGTGGAGCAGTGCACGGCCCATGAAAAAATTCGGTAAGCAGCACAAGCAAAACACTGGAAACTAATGTTAATGTTAAAGATACCTGTACCGAGGAGAACAAATCGATGTCGTCTCGAAGGGGTGCGCGCCTCCATAATTAACTTTTCAATTTCGCGCATGAAAAAAGGTAAGCTCTTAAGTTTTTCTCAAACCTCTTGAATTTTACTCATTAATTTCTGTTTCCCAAAACCAGAAGGTGTTCGGTTCTTCGTTGATCTCAGCCAAGAACGGAGCTTTTCGAGCAAAATGGTGTCAGCAATGGTGGCGACTACCAATACGACGTCTACAGGATGATGAAGGCGGCGGTCAGGTTGAGAGAAACGATTTTTTTTTACATAAAAAAAGCGAAGAGAAAAGAAGCGATTGAAGAAGTTTTTTCAAACTTTGAAAACAATTTTGCAATGATTCACGATTTTATGGTCCATCCTAATTTTCTGTCTGTGTTTGCTGAATTTACTTCCGGGTAAAATTTTTAATTTTTTTATATTTAACATCCATTGTTGTTACCAGAAAATGATGGCAACACAGCGCACTCAGCCGAAACACAGTCGGCGCCCGGCGATTTGTCTCAACCGTCAAAGGGTTACGACATCGGTCGCACCATTGCTACACTGTTGGGCACCACTTACGTCCTCATCAACCCAAACGGCTGCAGCGTCGTGCGGAGGAACCGTGCGTGAGTTAATTTTGCAGGCTAATAGAGAAAAATCTGGGCTATAGCATGATATTTTGTTCTAAGCAAAATTATGACATATTTTGTTGAAAAATAGCTAAAATAGCGGATTTTATGAAACGACCTAGATTATTCTGATGATGAGTTAATTAATTATTTTTATAATTTATAATTCTGCAATAAAAAAGAATTATTATTATCTAATTAATTGCTTTTCACTGATATAAATTTGACCATTAAATATTTAAATATCTATGTGTAATAATGATAAAAAAAAAGCTTGCAAAGTGCCAATGATCCCGTTGTGTAAATCAGCAATGGATAGTCACAATAAACGGCACTAATGATGCCAAGGATCCCGGTTTCCAACGCACTTATAAAAAGGCATAACTATCGAAATTCAATTAAATAAATTTTTAATAAATTTATTTAAAATAATAACCATGTCCAATATGCCAATCAGAAACATCAATTTGTAACATGGATTGTGTTCATGTATTTGAAAATTGACACCATACGGGATGTAAAGAAGTCTAAATAAAATATTTATTTTAAAATTTCGAGAATTTCTATGATTTTTTTGTCATTTTTCGGTCAGCCTTAATTACCCCGCTCCCACAACAAAAAAAAAAACCTCAAAAATAAAAAAAAGTGCGACCAAAAGACATCCATTCACAATGTCTGTTTTTGTCCCAGTGGGAGTTTGTCCGCATTGAATCCATCACAATTGTACAATTTTTCAAATTCGGCCTGACGAATCAGCAATAATTCCATCGGATGGATTTTTTGAATTTAAAAATTTAATAAATTTATTTTCAATTAAATAACAAAAATTATTCAATTTTAACCCAAAAGATAAAAGATGTAAGCGAAATCAATTCCCTGATGTTAATGGCATAAAATGATTGTTTTGGTTGGCCTACATTTCCGCTGCGGCATTTGCGCCGACCAGAAAAAGCGGCATTTTCGCCACTCACTCAATAATTAATTTTAAAATGAAGCATTAACTAAACGGTGTCCTCTCAAAGGACCCACAGACAAGGGACCCACAAAGACAAAGGACCCACAGACAAAGGACCCACGGACATAGGAACCACAAAGACAGAGGGGCCACAGACACAGGATCCACAAAATAATAATTGAATTTTAAAAGATTTAAAAATAAGCTGTGAGAGAAATGCCTGTGACTAATTATACGCCAAAGAAAAATTATTAAAATGATATTTTTATTTTTATCCCTGATTAAAAACTAGGGATGCAATTTTTGTGCTAAAAACTGCAAAATATTTTAAAGTTCTAAAAAACTCCAAAATAAGTGCTAAAAATTGGAAATAGGTTCCAAAAAGTTTAAACCCAGGGGGGTGTAAAATCGTAAAATTTATGAAAAAAGCAACAAAATTAAGCCAAACAATATTGAGATAAACAATTTTTAAATCAAAAATTTTTGTCAAGAAAATAAATATGTAAATAAATCTTGGAGATGCATTTTTGAGAAAATTTTTCATTTCTTGGGGGTATATTTTCTGAAATTTTATGATGAATCTTAGGGGTATATTTCAAAACGCGACGCCATTGGTGCTTCGTCCCATATAAAAATACCGATTTCTTTAATTTCCTCTGCTTCTGTACTATTAAGTTCAACACCGGAAGTAGAATTCCTGTTTACGATAATTTTTCTGGATATTTAGGGCTACAATGAATTAAAATATTTGCAAATACAATTCTTAGCCTTCTAGGGTATTTTCTAAAAAAAATAAATGCTTCTTCCATGCATTTATGCCATTCTTCATCATCGCGAATTAAACCTCGTGCCAAGCAAGCTTTAGCAAACTTATCGTGTTCAACCCCATTAATTGTTTTTATGTCTGCAAAACTTTTTTCCTTCCCTTGGGTATTTCCAAAACCTTTCTTTTTATCCCTGTGCAATATTTTGGCATTTCAACATATTTAATGTACATCTAACAAATCCACAGAATGCGATTTTCCTTGCATAGGAAATTTAAAGATACGCCAGCATGCTTCGCACGGGCTCAAATACCTTGCTTCAAGGTATTTACCGACTTCGTCATAATTTAGTATTTATTTGATACCATTTTCATTTATTGCCGTCCATTCTACAACCGCAGCATCATATCCTTTGTAAATGTAATCATAAATATATTTCACAGCGGATATATCAGCGACGCTTTTTACATTAATATGTGCCTTAAAAGTTTTGCTAAGGAAAGGATTATAAGTAGGGCGAGGATTTTTAGGGGCGAAAAATTCCAATTTAGGGACCTAAATAGGGGCAAAAAATTCACGAAATAGGGGCGAAAATAGGGGCGAAAAAGTTTCAAATTTAGGGGTGCAATTTTTTAAATTGCTGTTTTCTCTATGTAAATAAGTTAAAATTAAAGCAAACAATTTTATTCACTGATTGCAATTACAAATAAGATATATTTTAGAAAGTTTTTTCATTTTAGTGTCGATTCTTAGGGGTATATTTTTTCGAAATTTTTTGGATCGATTCTTTGGGGTATATTTTTCTGAAAATTTTTTGGTCGATTCTTTGTGGTATATTTTTCGAAATTTTTTGGATTGATTCTTAGGGGTGTATTTTTTGTTTTTATTGCATTTTTGTTAATAAATTTTGGAGAAAACGCCAAAATAGGGATAAAAACTTATTTTAGGGGCGAACACTCAAAATAGGGATTTTTAGGGGCGAACATCCAAAATAGGGATTCCTAGGGTCGGATAGGGGCGTTAAAACGAAGGTTTTCCGAACAAAAAAGGTGTTTTTCGTGCATTTCTCGTCGAGTTAAAGCCGCAGAAAAAATAAGTAAAAACCTAAGAATCCTCGCCCTAATTATAAGGGACAACAGATCGATTTGTTAATTTAATACTTTTTTGTAAATGAATTTACCATCATTAAGCCTTTTGTAATCAGTGTGCCCGTCTTCATTTATTTTTGTTTCTTTTAAAAAAGGTTTAAAGCTGAGATATATTTGTCTATTTCTGTTGTAGTATGCCATTTGGAACTTTGATCTAATGTTAATAACAAATGTAAATGTGGCAATCCTCTTTTTTGGTATTCTATCACCCAGCAAAAACCAACAACATTTCCAAATATTCCTTCATTTAAAATTGAATTTAATAAATGACTATCTGAAGTTGTTTGACCGGTTTTTAAACATTTTAATATATCAGGGTCATTAGGATTGCACGTAAAGGTAACAAAACGATCGGGTTTTCCAGTTTCATTCACAATTGCCATTGCATCCATGAAATGTTCGTGCATATTTCGTGGCCCACCAGTGAATGTTGATGGCAATATTACGTTTTTTTGAATTTCTGCTCCAATTTTTTCAGCTTTATTTTTAAGAAAATCCTCATAATTACTGCTGCAAAGTTCTGTTTGGTGTGTTTTGATATATTGAAGTCTATCCCATTCAACTTTTGCAGCAGAATCTACTAACCATTGTTGAAAAAGTTTCTTGGCATAAAAATGGGGAAAGAATTTTCCATTTTCACGGAAAAAGAACAAATTTATAGTAATCATAAATTGTGACCACATGGATACAGTAATGGATATGTCATTGGCTCTACACATTTGTCTAATGGGTATAAATCTGTTAATTTTTTTTTCGGTTTTCGGATACCCAACAATTCTCGCAGGGGGGATATCATCATTTGAATCGCAAAACATAACTGCACAAACTTCATTTGTATGAGGCAGATTATATCTTCTTTTATCTAAATTTTCCTTAAGACTAAAAAATAATCGAAGTTCTGGAATCTCTTTTCCTTCTTTTTTACCAATTTTAGTTTGTTCGTCATAAACATCTCTCATTAACAAAAAAGATTTAGCATACGGATTATTTTCAATGATTTCCAAAAGATTTCGGTCAATATTTATATCCATACAACGTAAATCTGTCGCGTCACTTGTATCGATAAAATAAAGCTGTCCATTTGTTGGTGTTTATCAAAGGCATAACACTTTGATTAAATTTATGATAAATTTGGCTGCCTTGTATCTTAAAACATGGTGGTCCAGGTGTTTTAAAAGAAAAACGTAAGCAGCTGATTGATGCAAATGAAAAAGCACTATTGATACGCCTTATATTTTCTATAAAATTTTTATGGTAATTATGCTTTTCGCGTTATCATTTAATTTAAATATTTATTTGTTGTCATTTTATCTTTCTCATGTTTTCTTCATTCGGAAATTTTATCAGGTTAATGTTTTCTTTTTATGTTAAAAATTCTTTATGTTTTATGAAATTCTCTTTTAATTTCCTGATAAATTCCCAAAACTTCTGATTCCTCTTGACTTTAAAACTGCTGTTATAAAAATAAACAGTTAGTGTTTGAATTAAAGTAAATTTATCTTAATATGCCGCTAAAAGATGAAGAAATTTTTTAATTAAAAAATACTTTGAAAGAAAATTCATAAATATCAATTTTTGAGAAATGACAACAAAAAAAACTGATCGTAACATTCTGCGCATTGAATGATCAGATGCTTAAAGTGGTTTTGTAATTACATGGATTATTTGCTTTTACTATTTTACTTGAAATAATTGTCGCGAAATGATTGGTCTCTTTTAATTGAAACTTTACATAACGCCAGGAAATTTGGACTGAAATGCCAACATAATTGAGAACACACAGCGAAAGAATAATTATTGAAATTGTTGTATTCAATACATCCGAATAATGCCCAGTGTTGCAAAAAATAAACCTAAAAGTTAAAACAAAACAAAATTTAATAATAAATTTCTGTGATTTATTTAATTATTCAAATAAAATTTAAAATAAAAAGTAATATGCCTTTCAAATATCGCAGTGATAAGAATAAACTCGCCGTACACATTGACTATCATAATAATGCCAAAAAGAACACACAAAAAAGAAGAAAATAATGAAATTCGTTGAATTGTTTTTTCTTTGACCCAATCCATTCTAAAAATTATAAAAAAAATAAATTTATTTAAATTTATTACTTAATGGGAAATAGAACAATTAAAAATCGTTCGGCTGAGATGAAAAAAAGTGCCAAAAACGAGGCATATGATGCCAAAGTTGATAACATAAGTATACCAGTACAGATACGGTAATCGATTGTGTTGTACTGTAAAATCAAGGCCAAAAAATTGACAATGAAAGGAGTGACAAAAAACAATTGGCAAAACGAATCGAAGGCCAACAGCCAATTGCACACTTTGTGATCCTTTCTTTAAAAAATTACAAAATAATTAAATTTTAATTTGAAAAAATCTCACATTTTGGTAATAGTGACCAAAATTAATGAAAAGTTCAACAAAACTGAGACACATGCGAATATTCCTGGCAAAATAATTCCCGGCCAAATGGGTGACCAAATGCCCATTTTATGCTGATTATCAATTCCTTTGATAAATTTATCTGACTAAAAAATTAGACTAATAGTAATTAGGTATTTAATTTAAATTTATGGTTTTTACCCCAACCAATGCGATTTGGAATTGAAATGCGCAATTAGCAACAATAAACTGATGAAGCAATGGACTGAAAACCCATTCGAAAAATGACAAATTTTTGTCCAAAACGGCGAATTTTGTTGCCAAATTATTTTGATCAGTTTTAGATAAACTTGTAATGTTCAAACATTGGCAAATTTGATCAGACATTGTTATGGTTTCAAATCTTAAAAACAATTCATTTATAATATGAAAAAGAAGATAAATTCTATCGATGCCAATTGACTTCACTGGAAAGCTTTGAGAGATTTAACGAAAGAAAATCGCAAAAATGGCGTGCCAATTAACGAGAGCAAGACAGTGACAAGCCAATTAAAAAAACTATTTCATGCTTTTATTCAGTGTCACGGCATTTTACCTTCCCACGGCATTTTACCTTCCTTTTCTCAGAAATGATTGCCATTTACCACATTTTATGGCGTGAGAATATTTTTTATACTTAAAAAACTTTTATATAGTAAAATATGCAGATTATCAATTAATTTGCGATAAGATTCGGACTAAAAAATAAAAATAATAAATTCGAATTTTTCATTTAAATTTATTATATTATCTCAACAACAGTGACTAGTGCTTGAAATGAGCAATTAGCAACAATAAACTGATGAAGCAAAGGACTGAAAAAGCATACGAAAAATGACAAATTTTTGTCCAAAACGGCGAATTTTGTTGCAAAATTATTTAGATCATTTTTAGAGAAATTTTAAAGGTTCAAATATTGGCAGATTTGATCAGACATATTTAAAAATTCTAATATTCAACAGCCAATTAATTACACATCAGTCTATTTTCTTGAAATGAAATTATATTTTGCCTTAACTCACAAATTCAGAAAAAAGGCACCTGCCAATTTTGACAATGAAATTTGCCTCTGATTTTCTTAATTAAAAATTATTTGTCAAATCAAATGAATGAATAATTTGTGATTCCGTGCCGTCAACGGTAATTTGATTTTTCACCTGTGGACAAAGAGATAATTACAAAAAGGCAATTTCATAAAAAAATAAAAAAAATTTTATTTTAAAATTCAGATTAAAAAAATGAAGTAATCATTCAAAATAAAATAAAATTATATTTTATTTTATTTGCAAAATTTAAACAGTTTTCGCACCAAATTTCATGAAAAATCACAAAAAATCATGAATTTAGTGACAAATCCGTTTAAAAATAACCTTTTCCGGTGTGCTAATGGCCCCTTTCA
Organism: Heterodera schachtii; assembly: GCA_023374025.1. NCBI lineage: Eukaryota > Metazoa > Nematoda > Chromadorea > Rhabditida > Heteroderidae > Heterodera > Heterodera schachtii. The sequence goes on from SIJG01000110.1 coordinate 9,769, forward strand.
ACTAATTAATTAATTAATTAATTGTTTTGTTTGCTTTTCTTTGTTTTTCTGTCATTTATGTATTCTCTGATAATTAATTTGTGTTAATGACTAAGTTGTCTTTACTCCCCGAAAAGGCACCTGTTTGAATTAGTCTTGTCACTTAATTAAACATTGTTTGGCAAATGAACAAATTAGGCGCTAACGAATATAAATTTGGATAATTTAAGAAAGAAAATTGAAAAATTTGGTTCCAATAAATCAGAACAAATAAACTCATCAAACCCATTTGGGAATTTTTGATTGATAAAAATGTATTTCGTTTGAATCAAAGAGGCAATTACAAAAAGGCAATTTCATAAAAAAATAAAAAAAATTTTTTTTAAATTCAGATTAAAAAAATTGAAGTAATCATTCAAAAAAAAATATATTTAATTTATTTTATTTGCAAAATTTAAACAGTTTTCGCATCAAAATCACAAAAAATCATGAATTTAGTGACAAATCCGTTTAAAAATAGCCTTTTCCGGTGTGCTAATGGCCCCTTTCAACAAATTAATAATTAATTGTGCAATTCATTATAATAGGACTATTTGTTAGCTTTTCTTTGCTTTTCTATCATTTATGTATTCTCTGATAATTAATTTGTGTTAATGACTAAGTTGTCTTTACTCCCCGAAAAGGCACCTATTTTAATTAGTCTTAATAAATATATCACTACCATTTGTGAATTTTGATTGATGTGAACGGATAAAAAATTGTTTTTATAAAAGTGAAAGAATGAGCAGAAAAATTTACAAAAATGGATAATGTTGGAGTGAAAGTTTCAACAAATTGTGAACATCAATCGAATCAGACAAAAATTCCGTTGCGAAATATGCCCATGGCAATGATCACAATGATTGCGTAAAAAATTGTTAGATTTTGCGGTGAATTTTTTGAATTTTGCGCGCTTGAAACGATTCTATCACCGATGTAGACGAACATTGGTCCAAAACAATCTGGACAATCGTCAGAAGAACGCCAATCGTCAACAGAACGTTGTCCTCTTCGGAGAGCTTTATTATAAAATAATCGATGCCAAAAATGATTTGCGAAAGGGCCATACGTAACCCATTATAAATAAACAAATTAATTCATTAAAAATAAACAAATTACGCTTAATCCAGGGTTCTCATCGAAAAATTTTCAAAATCAGAACATCGGGCCCAAAAAATCAGATTTTGGGGTCGAAAATCAGAACCTTTTGCAAAATTGCTTTAAAACAGTTATTTTTACAATTTATTCGATCAAAAAGGTATTAAATATTATATTTTTCGCCAACAATTACATCTTTAATGATTTTGGGGAGAAAATAAGCAAATCGTATATATTTTAGTGCATTCGGGATCAAAAAATCAGAAATTTTTACAATTAAAAGTCAAACAAGCGACGATTTTTTTTAACTTTTAAAAACGCATTTTTAACAGATTTTGTCCAAAAAATTGTTTAAATTTTGCCAAAATCTTATTTCTTGATAAAATAGTGATATTATGCCATAAAATTTCAAAAATATGAGTTTATTTAAGAAATCAGGACTAATTTTGATCGCTACCCCCAAATCAGGACAAATCTGACAAATCAGGACATTTTTATTTTATAAGATTTGGACCCTCCAAATCAGGACAAATCTGATAAATCAGGACAGATGAGAACCCTGGCTTAATCATTTGGTGCTTACCAAATTCGGCTTCCATTTCGGTTGCTTCACCATCACTCATCAGCAGCTTTCTGTTTGGAGACGGTGAAGCAATGGTATTAACATACGAATTAAATAAAATGATAAAAACCAAAGCAATCCCTTTCATTGTTGCTTTTGAAAATTAATATTTTTAGCAAAATTTTAAATAATAAAAAATTCTTTTTTTTTAGTTTGAAAAGAAATGATTTGATGGATTAATTTACATTTTCTCATTCTCATTATTATAATATATAGAAATTTTTCAATGAATGTTCACTTTTTATCGATATATTAGTGCATACTCATTTCAATTATTTTGTGGAATCAATATTCGTATGTTAATTCTTAATAATAATAATAATAATATCCTCATATGTATTTGGGTCATAGTTCAATTCCACCCTATACGAATTGATTTTTTTTTTTTGCGAGAATAGTTCAATTTTTTTCTTATCAAAATAAAATTATAATTTATTACTATTTTAATTTTGTTTTAAAAAAAATTTCCAAAATGAAAAAAATCACTCTAAAAATCGACATTTATGTGCGGAAAACCTTTTTCTTCGTTTTTAAAAGGTGTAGTTTAATTCAGAGATGTGATCTCAAAATTTTTAAAATCCTCATTTAAGCCGTAAAAAATCCTCATTTGCCACTAAAATACCTCAAAAAATCCTCATTTGGCGTGAAAAATCCTCATTTTTTAAAACATCATAAAATGCGAACAAAATCAGTTAACTGTCATATTTTTCGTTTGAAACAATTAAATTCATCAATTTCTTGTCATTTATAAGCATTTTGTGGAAGTCTGAGCACGAAAAATCCGAAGTTGCACTTCACTTGGGCCAATGCTTTTACAGGTGTTCATGTGTAATGAATTCTGTTTATCTGTCCACTGAGGCCCACAAAAAAATTGCTTTTTTGTGGCGCGGTTTTTCCAAAAAAGTTTTTGGGAACATTGGGAGGAGGGGGTCCGGCAGTGCCGATAGGCGCTGCCGGAAAAAAATTTGAGATTTTGAGTGGGATTTGTTAACAAAATTTGTCAAAAAAAAAAAAGATTTTGACTGAGGATTTTTCGAAAAAATGTTTAAGATTTGAAGAAAAAGTTTGAATATTTTGCCAAATATACCTATTTTTCAAAAAATTAAGCGTTTTTGTCACTTTTTTATCAAAAGACCACAAAAATCCGCAATCCTCATTTTTCAAAAAAATCCTCTTTGACCCTCTAAAAGACCACAAAATGAGGAAAAATCCTCAGATATCACATCTCTGGTTTAATTACAATATCGATAATCAGTTAAAATTTTGTTCAAATATTTTATATATTTACATAGAAAAAGCCAACTTATAAGTCCGATTTTATTTATTATATCATAAAAGCAAATATATTTTTTGCCCAAAATCAAAAATTTATGTTTCACATTTTCTTAAGAAATTTCTTAAAGATTGAAATGTGTCGAAAATGAAATCTTTATAAAAAAGTGTTCATATATATAGCAGAAAAGCCCCCGCAAAACTTTTTGAATAATTTCCCTCCCTAAACTAATGCAATTAATTGTTTATTGTTTAATTAAATTTTTTTAAATTTTCCATCGATTGCCGACAGCCGATCTCTGAGAATTTTCAATTGAAATCCTCGATGATATTTTGTTCTCACGAAGCCGATCACAATTTGATTGATCGTTTGCTTGCCAGCCAATCTGCTTAAAAACATTTTTAATAAAAGTTCATTTGGCCAAGTGTTTTCAATCAAAATGAATCAATTTTTAATTATTTTAGAAATTGTTTTATTACCTTTTTAATTTTATTATTTATTTATTTATATTTTTAGAATTTTTTTTTATTTTTTCTGCTCCCAGCTCTAACACATTTACAATGCTGTGAACAAAATTGACGCTTACAAATTTATTTTTCTAGCAAAGCGAAAATTGAATTTTCACATTGCCTCACAGACGAAAATGCCCAGTTTAAACTGAGTAAAATGTTTTCCACTAAAACCGTCGATTTATTTGTTCTTATAAGCCGGATAAACAAATTATTTTAATGAAAGAAATTTTAAATTAAAATTCAATAAAATTTAAGCTTTTCGAATGACAATTTAAACATTTTATAAATTAAATGATTCCGAATTGGACGAAAAGAAAATGTTATATTTCAGATCAAAATTTCTGATTAGCGCCACATCTGGCGCCAGACAAAACAAAAACATAATTTAAAAATGGCATTTCTTTCTTCGACCAAACTGCGAATGAAAATTTGTTCCGTATAAAATTAATTTGGCCAAAGCCGCTTCATCCAAACAGATAAATGTTCAAAGACCAAATTTGAGACTTTTGATGTCACCCAAAACCCATGGGAAATGTT